>BHFT01004105.1:0-10851 GCA_004320025.1 Laticauda laticaudata
CCCTGGGAGCTGCTTGAAGAGAGGAAAAAAGTACTGAAGATCGCTGGTGATTGCTATCTAACAGAATGCTTTCAGAGTCACAGCTACTGACTGAAAGGAGCTGAGTCAAAAGCTGGGGTTTCTCCCGGGGACTGGCTTTTATATCTTAGTACAGACTCAGCTTTGACATCATAGGAAGGAGTCAACCCATTCTGGGCTCTCGATGCAGCATGGAGGAGAATGTATTAGAAACCATCAAATTTTGAAACAAAAATGATGAAAAATAAATCAGTTCATAATCAGACTTCAAATCTTAATTAAAATTCTATATGTGAAGGCTAATTATCATGTCAGTTTAGCAGATTTAAAAACTACACAATTCTTATATTATTATGTGCCATCAACTGTGTCAACAATTTAATTTCCTCATTAATGTGACATGATTGTTTTTCTTCTTGTACACAACGTATGTATGTAAGATACCTCTATACTGTATATAAAATTTAAGTAAATACCAAGTCTTCTTTTTGTTTACCAAAGTATTTATTTGAAAAAAAATGCAAAATCTTTTTTTAATTGGTATACTGTGGATCCTTTAATAGTCACATATGAAAATGCCAACTTATACCAGCTTAACATTTGTTACCAAAACCATAAATAGGATAATCATATCATGATCAAGGTATAGAACACAGCACAACTCTTGATGTATTAACTATGGATCAAGAAAATAGTAATTTAAGTATAAACATTTGCCAGAATAGGTTTTTACAAGTATTTTCTTTTGAGTTTTTATCTCCTTATTAAATTAATTAAATTCCTTAATAAATTAATTTCCTTAATAAACATACATTCAGCTTCTACTCAGTTTTTCTTAGAAATATTACAGTCAGCTGAAGGCTCCAATACCAAATTAGAATTCCCAGTTAGAATTATATAGAACAGGGTTGTCAAGCTCGCAGCCCATGGCCTGGATGTGTCACGTGCTGGTCATGCCCACACTTGGTTTAGTGAAGGTGGGGAAAGCTGCGATACATCACATGATGCCGCCATGACATTGAGTTTGACACCCCTAATATACAACATATGTAAACTAATGAAAAAAAACAGAACCAAACAAAACCCAAATAATCATATAGAATAGGCATATCTCTCACTGAACCATAAATTCATAAGAACAACCTGACTACCACCATTTCAAATATCAAAATTTTCCCTCTTATAAAATTTTAATTAATTCTGCCCATTTTCAAATTGTTACAACACGGTATTAATCTGTGGTCAATTCACCTTAGCAAGTAAATACTGTATATTTTGTCAGGAAAAATATGAATTTCTTGCAGAAAAACTATCAAACTTTAAAATAGCCAGGTTATATATATTTTAAAAAGTCCTCCTATTGGATATATATATCTCAGATCTTTAACATTCCATGATATTGTGTCAAAAGTGATGCCGTATAAAGTTTAAATAGTATAATTTTATATTGGAAATATAAAACCAGATTCCCATAACTATAATTATAAAAACTGATTGTATTCATAAAATTACTATTTCAAAATTAAAAATTCAAAAAAGAAAACTATAGAGATTACATAAAGTGAAGATGAAAATAAAGATAATAAATAACAGACAATGGCTATAGTAAAATAAAGTCCTGGATTTAGTTTTGAATAACATTGGAATCTTATTTGGATTTCAGGCTGTACAAATTACAGCTTAATCTTTCAGCTTTTACTGTAGTAAACATTTCTCTAGAAAAGCCACTAGAGGTTGCTCATTCTCTACACATATAAGGCTATTCTGCAGAGGTAGTTTTGAATTTGTCTCATCTGCTCTTAACAGATTGCCAATTTCTTTCCAAATGTTATGTCTTTTGTTTCTGGTACTATGATTTTTTTTCCTCACAAGATTTAAACAGTAAATTTCCTCAGCTCTTTACTTCTGCACATAATCAAATTTTCTTTCAAGTATATCAACTTAACACATATTTTGCTATCCTTCTTATGGATTGCATCAGAAGCTCAAAAATAGTTTTTTCTCTTGGCTCAATTCCACCAGGAAGTTCACGGGTTATATTTCTTTGCTGAATGATGCCTATTCATATTCAATTGGACTATCAGCCAATTGCCTCTTCTAAATGCCTTTGCTGATGCAACCTAACTTTCAGGAAGGGAAATAAAGGTGGGGTTTTTTTTACCACATATGAATGAGGCATTTTAATGGGTGAAACTGAAGGGCAAGTCTATTTCTCTATTTACAAAGCACACTAGCTCCCCAAATATGGTTTGACTAATGTTACTGCTTACCAATTCCTTTCAACAAGCAATTCAGGTGTAGTTTTTATCAGCATACAGACAAGAACAAACTGCAAATCTCTATATATTCAGCTTTATCAGAAATGCACAAAAAAATCATTGGACAGTCAGCAACCATAAAGTTGGGACCATGACTTTACAGGAGCAAGAAGGGATCTATCTATATATCTGAACCTATCTCTCTATGCTATAATAATCCATCCATCCCTCCAACCACCCACCCACCTATCCATCCATCCATGACAGCAGTGGTGGCAAACCTTTTCAGCACTGAGTGCTGAAATAGGAGTGTGCATGCACCGGAAACTGGAAGAGCAGCTCCCCAACACACACATGCAGGAGTGCCGGAAACGGGAAGCTTAACTTCCCAGCGTGTGCAAACATGCCAGGCACCTAGTCTTCCGTTTCCTGATGCGCATGCGTGCACACAGACCACTGGCCAGCATGCGCATGTGCGTCAGGGAGCTGCTCTTCTGGTTTCTGGCGCTCGCGTGCTCACGAAGACCAACTGGCTGGTACTCATGCAAGCGCTGGAACCCACAACAGCAAGGGTGACGACTGGTGTGCCCAGAGAGATGGCTCTGCATGCCACTTCCGGCACGCGTGGCATAGGTTCACCATCACAGCACTACAGTATAGGGGCAAAAGTTAAGCCCATTCTCCAAAAACACCATTGCAACTGATCACTCAGGAAGGAGGTAAACAATCACAAAATAGTGTTCTCAACTCTTAAGTCTTAAAGCCATTCTGAAGGATACCATGGTTGATGGTACTAAAAACCACCAAGAGATCCAGGAGAATCAGGGCAGCTCACAGAGATTATTCACAAGGGCAACTAATGTTGTCTCAGTTCTATCGCTCAATCTGAGGCCTTTGAAGTTGAGCGCCTATCATTCTCAACCACTTTTTCTAAAAAGGGAAGACTGGAGATTGAACACAACACTGTCCAAGTTGAGAAGATGGCAAACTACTCTCAGTTTCAAGGCAGGTGAACCACCTCTTCCTGCAAAGAACATATCCAACCAGAATCCAACTCTGAGTGAAGCCAAATGTCTTTAGTAGAGATCTTTTAGTCCAACCTACTGCTCAAGGTAGGAATCCTTATTCCATCCTGACCTAATAGTTATCTAAACTTTTCTTGGAAACCTCCAGCGAAGGAGCACTTACGATTCTGAGACACAAGCTAATCCACTGACTAATTGTTCTCACTGTGAGGAAATTTCTCCTTAATTCCAGGTTGGAACTCCCTTTCATGAATTTCCATCCATTGCTTCTTGTCCTGTCCTCAGGTGCTTTAGAGAATAAAACAATCCCCTCTTCCCTGTGACAGCCATTATCCAGAAATGAACTGGTCACTCAAAACAGGGAGGAGCAAAGGTGATAAAGAATTAAAGTATAAAGAGGAAGCTCAGAAAGAAAATGAGGCAAGGTTTATAATAAAAGGGGTAGGAGAGAGGAATGTCTGGGAGATAGTACATTGTTCAAATTCTTCTGGAAATCAAATTGGACAATTTAAACTTTTAATCAGATTGTCACCATATTTTCTTATTAAAGAGGGAGTCACAGGGAGAAATAGTATGAAAATATTCATAGTTGGAAAATGACAAGGAAATGTTGTTTATGATGCTGTATATTTTAATTATACCATTTACCCCATTATAAATCAAGAACACAACTTAATAGTCTTATGAATAGATCAGTTTGAAAATAAATACTGTTGACCAAATGGACAATTCCATTCGGTAACAAGGGAAACGTTTTGAATATATTTTGAACGTATTTTAAGCTATGGAAATCTTAATTTCCATAGTTTAATACATCACAAGTAGTCATAAAATAGTATTTCTAGAAATATATTTGGCTTGAAGAAGATGGTTCAAATATTGTTGGCAAAAACTAAATTATCAGATTAGCCGCCCCACCCCAAAATAGGGTCCATAAATTACTAATCTTTTTGCTACTAAATAGCAGTAGTAGCAGCAGCCACCCGGTATATATATGACAAAACAGGAAGATGGCAGTTACACTTCGTATAGCATTCATACACACACAAATGGGGTACATGTGCTCAAATCATACTGCTGCGACTGCCGTCTTGCAATGTTTTTGAGCTTCCTCCCCTCATATGGAGATTGCTGCTGCAAAGAAATACAACCAGTTATGACCATCAAAAGGGCACAACTAGGACCAAAAAGCAGTGAAATATGTGAAAACAGGATATTGCATATTGCCTTGTATCTAACAAATCATTTTCTTCTAATAAACAAAGTTATGAATATATTCTTAGAGAAATGCAATATTTAAAGCAAGCACTAAAATACCTTAAGGCAGTTTCCAGTGTGCAGAAGTTTCTTCAAAATTGACCCTAAAATAAAGAAAAATGGATTAGGAAATGTTCAAATTAAAGATTAGTAGTCATGGCTGATAAAAATAAATGTAAATTCAAGAAGAACTAAAATAGTAATGCCTTTAGTGGCCAAAAACTACTATAATTACTATATAATAATTTTTTTTCACGTGCATATGGCTGAAAATATTACTTTGTTCAAACTTTCCAAATATGTCATGCAGCCCTTAATGCAGAAAATACAATAGAATTATAGCTAAAATTAAATTTCTTACCTTTGTAAGATAAACAATAGTTTTTAAAAATCTTAAGGATTGTCCTTGCTATAAACAGTTCTTAATATTTTATCAAACTGTTTAAAATAACTTTATTTAAAGTAATTCAACAACGTCCTGTATGCTATAAGGCCAGGATATCTGGGACACTGTCTTCCTCTGTTTATCTAGTTTGAGGTCCCATCTATTAAAGAGGGTCATCTAGTGGGACCCAAGAAACATGTCTTTTATGTCATTGCACTTGCCATTTGGAACACTATTCCCGCAAGGTTAGATTGATTGCATTCCTGCTGCCTTTTGGCTGTTTTTCAAAGGGTAAGGTGTTAAGTGAGCCTGTGACACAGTTAATTGTTGATGGCTATATAAATTGAACTAAACAAATAAATACTGTAAGTAAGTTAAAATAACTACCTCTACACACTGATCTTGAAGCATTGCACATTTAGTTATCTGTTCTCATAAATTACTCATTTGTGATTTTAAAAAGATACCTTATACGGTTTTCCATACAGATATTGGAACCTATTGGGACTCTACAGAATTCATTCCAGTTTACTGGGCAACCATTTCAACAACAAATACATTTCCAAACTGTTGATTAAAAACAATAAATTTTGGTATAGATAATGCATGTTATCATTATGTAACAGTTTAACAATTCAGATGCAATGATACCTGAACTACCATTGATTTCTCTACTATAGCAAACCAACTGTTCAAATACCAAATTAAAGAGATAAAGATAAGAGATTATAAAGATTACCTCAATATCTTCCATTTGACATTTTAGCGTATGAAAAAACAATCAAATATGCAAGTATTGTAGCGCAAAGCATAAAATATCACATGCCAATCCAATTTGTTGTTTCCCATTAAGGGACAACATTTTTTTTACCTTAACTGCGTAAAATATGAAATCATATCTATCTGGACTTAAAAAGTATACTTACCTATGCTATGAAAATGCCATCGACAGAAAATTCTCTCAGGTAATAATTGTAGTATTCTCTAGAGAAGTTAAGAAAATTTTTTGTTTTAAATTTACATAAAGCAGCTTCTTAGATCTAGTGATTCCCTTTTTTAAAAATGAGGCAATATTTATTATTCACATTTTGTGTTGGCAACATTTTTACAAAGGCAGACAAGTGACTAATTTGTCAGATCTATTTTCTTGGTCAGATTCAGACGCAACTTCTAATTAATGAACCAATCAATCTTGTCCTCTTAGTTAGAGGGAAGAATTTCCACTTAACTTTTTCCATTTGATCATGTCATCATTATTCATGTTACTACCTCATATTTTGACCATCTAGGTATCTACTTTAATAGGTATCTAGAACTGCCCACAGAGCTGGTTGACAACTTCATAAATGTTCTGACTAGAATCTGCAAAATGGAAATCTATGTTCTTAAAATAGTAAATTGTCTGCTTCCAAACATTTGTCTGCTCTCCCTCTTTGCATTACACATATTGTCTAATAGCAGGCTGATCTAATTATATTGGCATATTTTTATCATTTATTTCAACAATTAAAAGGAACCCCACCTCCACTACTTAGGATCATACCATAGTGCTTGTAAAGAAAGTATCTGTTTATTATCATAAAGAACCATATAACTATAATGCCCAGTATATGTTGAAAATGGATAACCTACTTCGAAAAGAAAAAGAATGGAATCCAACTCTTCTCTTTGGGATTTATTTCCTGAAGGGCAAAGAAAAAGAATGTTCCTTCTCATTATGCATAAAGATAATAGCATTGATAATATAATTCCACAGAAGTACTACATTTACCTGAAATAATGATTATTATTATTTTTTGCAGTTTAGCAGTAAAACGGGGTGGCAGGCTGTCACATTCAATGAGATTAAAGTAAAGAAAGCTGATAAACATTTTTCCCCTAAACTTCTCTTGATTCTTTAGGAGGTGATACAGGACAGATAAATACTTCAGAGATGCTATGAAGAGCTTTAAAGGTCAAAAACAGCACTTTGAATTGGACCTGGATGCAAATTGGCAACCCATGCAGCTCATGGAATAGATATGCCATTCTAGGGGTACACATAGCTGCACATCTCATTGCATAAGCTGAAGCTTCCGAACAACTTTTCAAGGACATATAAAGTACCTTACAACAGGACATCTGGGAGGTCATTTAGGAAGTCATCAGGCATGAGTGACCATGAGCAAAACTTCTTAATCCAGGAAAAGATGCAACTAGTGCATAAAACAGAACTGTACAAAGGTCTCCTAGCCACAACTTTTATAACTATTCATTGAGCAGGAGTCATGAATCTAGGAGGTCCCTAGATTGCACATTGGGTCTGTTTGGGGCAATGCAACCCTGTCCAGTACCAAAGTTGGCGTAGCCCGTGAACTATTTTTCGAGGGCCCCAAAATCTATAGCCATTCAATCTTCCAGGTGGCGAGATAGCAAGTTAGCTGTGGTCTCCAATTCAGAAGAAGATTCCTAACATTTTAAACTATATCCAACTCATTTTGTCACTCTACACCCAAGATTTGTAGTTTAAATACCACTCTAGCTTGCTCATAACTCGTGGACAAAAAAACTTTAGGTCAACACTTTTGACCAAGAGAGGCTTCACTTCCAGACTGATAATGGCTTGGATGTTCTATTCATCTTGGGGCAATCATCATAATCTTCTGATAATTATTTAGAAAATCCATTCTGGCACAATATTGAACAAAGGCTAACTGGTGTCTACAAGAGGATCATTAATTATATGTACAGGAAGCATATGGTACAATAGTTAACAAACTCCACGCTACTCATTTTTGCAAAATTTAGCCACGGTGACTAGTAGCAACTTATATTTGTTCTTTTTGTTTTGTTTTTAAATGTTCCTTTAAATTGTTTATTATATTTATGTTTTCATTCTTGAGATGATTAAGCCTGAAAAGAGTATATCCTAGTCTCTACCTTTCCTCAGCAGTTTTAAACGTGAGAAAGGATTAAATTAAGGTCTAAATGATTAAATTAAACACTTTAATTCAGTTGTTAGTGAAGTAAATATACCATAGTAAATCTCCAATAAGAAGCATTTAGCCATACACAATAAAAGAACAGAGAAAAAGCTTCAGGGATAAAATTGACAAATTTAATAAAAGGCATCCTATATTCTTGTTGCCTAGAATTTGATATGAAATTAGAGTCAGCAATGGTGGTTATACAGTTATAAATCAACATATTTCTGGAAAACGACAGAGAATTGTAAAACAAAACAACAGACGGGTATTTCAAATACTGGAAGTATCCTGCAACCTGATACTGACACTGATACATTGACTGTTCAAGTTTTGATAGAGAGACGTTCATCGCATAAATACTATTCTTTACTAATTTTATTTTAGTTTGTTTTAATGAAGCAGAAGAAAACCCTCCAGCCCAAATCATGATTTAAACACAAAATATTGTATATCTAAGATCTTCACTTATTTCTGAGAAAGCTTTGATATACTTCAAAAACTGTGTCTGGCAATCAGTAAGATGATGCTTATTAATATAAGCACCAATGATCTAATACCACAAAAGTTTAAAGCTAGCTTCTCCCAAAACAACACATTAATGTTATGTGGTTAATCATGACATGTTCATGATGAAACAGGTTGTGCACAGTAATTCCTTACTATATTAAAAAAACAAGCTTTCCTTAAACTAGATTGACTGAGCATATTAACCTACTACAAACATGCCCATTACTTGGATCAGCAGGAGAAGATATTTTAAAGATGTTCCTATTACCAGAAATTAACTAATTTAGACAAGAGCTTCACTTGCATGGCGTCCAGATAATAAAATGCATTATTCAGAGAGATGTGCATGGCTTTACACTACCAGTTCTTAGAAAAATGGTAAAAATTTCACCAAGCTTTTAATTGTTAAGTAAAATTTATTTTAATGATATTGATTTTTAATTTTTATAATTTTAATTGTTTTAATTATTAAAAACACATTTTTATTGCTGTAAGCTCCCTTGAGCATTACATGGGTAGAAAAGCAGGATATAAATTTAATAGTTTTTAAAACACTTGTAAACAAACACAATTTTTTTGAAAGTTAGACATTTGTAATTTCTAATGGTCTGCTGATTAATTAATTCAAAGTTATTTGAAATATACAGAGATTTATATAATTCCAAAAATAAGGTAGTATTAAGCATCTTAAAAGATAATATACTTACCTTTTTGTTTCAAACTGGTTTCCAGTGTTACAAAGCTTTCATAGAAGATAAGATAAATTTGAGAATAATTGATCTCAAAGAATTGTTTGAGTTCACTTCCATCCATAGCATCTGTACAAGAAAATTAAAACAGAAAGTTACTGTATGTGAAAGTTATAAGGATACATAAAATATTATTAAAATGCATAAACAAAATAATGTTGCAGGAAGAAAATGCTACAAACACAACTATGTGACACAAGCATTAAAGGACAGTATGGAATTTTGGAATTGTCTAGGTACTTCTACATTTATAAGTAATTTCCATTTTAAGATAAAAATTTAAAATACTTGAAATTTCTGCCCATGCTACGAAGTTTGAGATCACAATTAAAAATAAGGTATCTTAAATTTCATTTTATGATGGATTTAATTCATTCTTATACTGTTTCACAAGTTAATTCCTTGTATTCATAGTATGCCTTGGTATTTCAGCTCCATAATGGTCTGAATGAGGCACTGAACGAAATTTTCAGTGGATGCAGTTTATTCAATGATCTGAGTCATGCCGAATGTAGCTCTACAAATGTGTACAGCTTCTTCAAAGTTCCACCTATTATATTGGTAACTTTCATATTCTTCCACACACTTCTATCAACAGAAAAAAGGGGAAAAATAAACTCATACTTCCTATCTCCACAACTCACTTCTCAAACACACCAACAACAGCCAAGCCTCCTATAACTCGCCCCAGTCATAACCTCTGGTGATCACAGAAAAAGAAGAGCAAGATCTATTACGCAGACAGAAGCCAGGAAAAGCACCAGGGCCAGACAAGATAACTCCTTCTTGCTTAAAAGTCTGTGCTGATCAATTGGAGAGAGATTGTGCTTTTTTGAGATGTTTTGATGTTAGGTGTTCATTTTAGGTCATGTGATTATAGTAGGACCTAGAAATTTGAAGGTCTCTACTATTGAACTGCGTTGCTCTAGTATTGTAAGAGGTAGTAGTTGGAGGGTTTCTTCTAAAGTCTACCACATTTCTAACGGTTTTGAGTGTGTTCAGTTCCAGATTGTTTCTGTATTCACCACGAGGCAAGTTTGTATAACCTTCTGTTCATATGCAGATTCATCATTTTGTCTCGAATGAGACCCACCACTGTTATATCTCATAACTTATATTTTAACAGATGATCGTTTGAGTGCAGTCACTGGTAATATTAGAGGAGAAGAGAAGTGGAGATAAACGCTTAGGGCCCCCTGTGATGTATGTACAGGTATCGCGATGTGATCCGCCTTAGCTTCACCTGTGCTTCTGTCTGTTAGGAACGCTTATGATCCACTTACAAGTGTGTTTCGGTACTGCTAGTTGGTTAATTATACTTAGAAAAGTGTCTGGAATGATGGTATTGAATGCTGAACTGAGTTACAAAGAAAGGACCCTTGGTAGGTTGGAGATTCAAGGTGTTAGGTGAAATGCAGAGCCATGTTCACAGCATCATCTGTCGATCTATTTGCTCGGTGTGCAACTGGCATGGGATCTAACAGTGGGGGTTCCGTTGATGGTTTTTCAGGTGGGACAGCACAAGCTTTCAAAGATTTTCATAACTACGATGTTAAGCCTGGTCTCATGTCACTCAGTTCTTATGGAGGGTTCTTGGCACTCGGGATGATGGTAGAAGTTTCGAAGGAGGAAGGAAATACGCAAACAATCTCTAGTGATCTAATGAGATTTGGGTTGAAGTGGGGG
>BHFT01004106.1:0-41045 GCA_004320025.1 Laticauda laticaudata
TTGTGCTTTTAAAGTTGTAGCAACGTTTCAGCAGAATCTCATCTGCCATCATCAGGCTTCTGTATTGAGTTCGTCTGCGGAAGATGATCTCAATACAGAAGCCTGATGATAGCAGATGAGATTCTGCTGAACCTTTGGTTTCAGATTTTTAAAAAAATATCTCAAAATGCAGTGGGAGAACACTATCTCTTATGTACAACAACTGGCAAAAAAAAATCAGCAATTCTGGTAAGAAAAATGAAAAATGCTGTTGCATTTTAAAGAATTTTAATGTATTTATTATGCTGACATTAAATAATTAAGATTTGTCTTCTTGGTTATTGGACCAAAGTTTAAAAGTTGGCTGTCAACTCTTTATACTGCAGATATAATTGAGTGAACTTAGTTATTTGATTTGGGTTTTCCTATGGTTGTGTTGTTTTGGGTTATTATTGATAATATTATCTGCCAATTTTCTGAAGATAATGATACAGTCTTTCTGGTATTTTCTCGTTTTCTTCTCAAATTCTTAATATAATTTGGGAAAAGAAAAATAAGTTACAAAGAGGCTATTGCTGTGCTGTATTATTTACCCCAAATCTTTAATTTATCAATTTGTGAAGAATTTTGGATTCCTAGAGCTTCATTTATAGTTAAAAATATACATTGCTGTTGAAAAAAAATTAAGAACTGGACCTCCAATATTACCTTTCTCAGGCTCAAAGATTTACTCTTTTGTGACTTGACAGAAACAATTATTTACTGTATTCCCAAATGCAAAAAGCTGTCACTTTAAAAACTCAGTTTTATGAAGCTATTGTAACAAACCTGCGTTCTGTTCTCTTGTCCTTTTTTTATTAATTTCTTCCAATATAAATAGATGATAGATAGATGATAGATAGATAGATAGATAGATAGATAGATAGATAGATAGATAGATAGATAGATTGAAGAAATTAATTAAAATTTACAAAGTCAAAGTATACAAACACATCTGTTACAATATATGCATATGGAAGGTTCAGTGTAAAATGTATTAGGTAGGGCAGCACTTTCAGAAGAACACTTGCTATTTTAATACATTTTTTAAAATGTCAATGCCAACTTAAAGCCAAATTACCTTGTGTTAAATGGGGGGGGGAGAGAGACTACTTATTGATCACAACTTATATTTACTTCTTAAAGAAAGAATAAATCATAAGTTTGAAGTTTTATAAAAGCAGAGTATGAAAATGTATGTATATTGTAACAAAAGAAATGAATTAACTATTTATTCTATTGATATGAAAACGAAATATGTTATGTCTAAACATGAGAAAGAAAAACACATTTAAATTCATGTACACAAAAATTGTCATACAATACCCATGTAAAGATAAATTTTATTTTCTTCTGCAGGTTTGTCAATATAGAAATCAATAATTTATAAATATTCATTATAGCCACAATGTTTTAAACTATGCCTTTATCATTCATAAAAAATATTTAATATTATGTGTATACACCAAAAGCTACTAAGTTTTTAGTAGCTACTAAGCTACTACTTCAATTCAAAATTAAAGTTAAAAAAATATTTTTTGAATGATGAGTAAACAAAGCCAAAATGATATGAACCTATCAAAAAACTGGAGGTGTAATTTGCTGCTTGTGATCAGTTTAGAATGCATGATTCTTTCAACTTTTTTCTCTCTATTTCCATCTAACAGACAAATAGGGATATCAACAAACCCCATAGATTTCCTACTTTTCTGCCTTCAAAGTTCTGGAAGGCAATTAAATAAGTGAAATCTGTACTTCTGTGGTTTCCATTTTTCAGTGGAAAAAGAAGTACTCTTTTGTAAGAGTACTTCGTGCAAAAGAAGGACTCACAACAGTTAAATTGTGATGGACTGCTAAAATTGGGGAAATTATGTATAGTAAGAATAAGTATTTTCAGTGGTGTGCTAGGCACTGAGTCAGAGATTACATGTATACACAACACAATGCGTGACTTCTGTCACCTCAGTTCAAAGAACTGAATTGGCACAGCTCATTGGGAAGTGTGCATTAAAACCCACTGTCCCCTCCAATCATTTAGCCTGACAGGATCTGCTAATTTTCTGGAAAAACCTATTCCTACAAGCCCAATAGTCATATAGTATTTCCAATATTTTCTACTCTCTTCTCAAAAGTTCTGTATTTTGTACTCAATGGTTGCTAGGGATTTCATGGAAGAAGTATGGTTTTGTTGACTATAGAACTTAATGTGTCAAGAAGAATACAGTTTTGATTTCTGCATTGAGACAGCACTATAAGGGAAAAAAAATAAACTGGGCAATTACTATACCTTTACTACAGTGTGGTAGTTTCAGCATTATTAAGCTTTGTTGTTTCTTCACAAAGTAAAAGGATAAAGATTTCCCTGTCAGTCAGATCTGCCTGTAGGGCATTGTGTTCATCTTGGTTTTTTAGCCAAGAAAGTCATTGATGTGCAAAGACAATGTTCAAAGAGTCATACCTTAAATTATTGAAATGAGATATTTGTTCTAAACATAGCATGGGTAGATTTGCAAGTTGCCTTATAAGTTTCTGTTTCTTCAACATCTGTAAACCTAGGCCATTGAATATTGATTGGCTTAGTTTGGACTAAAATTGAGATTATTTTGAAATGTAGGAAGTTGCCTATAAGCAAAGACTTTTATATTCTTTTCTTAATAATAATGGCTATGCCATTTTAACTATTTTTTAAAATGTACAAGTTCTGATGCTCCTGATGTGAAGTGGTCCCATTTCAATTCATTAGTTTCTGGAATATCAATGTTCAGTCTTGATATTCCCAATCTGATATCATCAATTTCACCTCAGTTTATGATATTTATTTATTTCTGCATTTCCTTTCTGCCCATCTCACCCAGGTGACACTGGGTTGGTATTAAGACATTCCATTTACAAATGCTAATCTGTATCTTTTCAGCATCCAATCTTCCTTTTGCCTCTGGCCATGTCAACTATGGTAATACTATGAAGGCTTACTGAGGACAGTGCAAACTGGCCTACAAGAAAGACCGAATAAAGAACAGAAAAGAGACATGGAAAGGCAAAATACTACATGACCAGAACATAAAAAGTAGCAGGCAATGCAGATAACATTTAAAACTCCCAGAGTTGGAGCTGGCAGAGATCATCTCAGAACCACTGCACTATATCTTTCAAAATCCTGGAGCACCAGAATACTACCATAGGACTAGAAAAGATGTGGTTCCATCTTCAAAAAAGGGAAAAAAACAGACCCAGGAAACTATAGACCAATCAGCCTAACATCAATACCTAAGAAGATACTGGAAAAGATAATAAAAAAGCAGATTTCAGATCTGCCAACATCTAGAAACAAATAAAGTATAATTAGCAGTCAGCATGGGTTTTGTTAAAACAAATCATGCAAAACCAATCTTATTTCATTTCTTCAACATAGTGTTAAATTAGTAGACCAGCAAAATAACTGTGGACATAATATATTTAGATTTCAGCAAGCAATTCAACAAAGTAGACCACAACCTACTTCTTGGTAAGCTAGAAAAAAAGTGGAATAGTTTGCACCACCATTAGATAGACTTGCAACTGGCTGAGAAACTGTACTCAGTTGAGTAGTTCCTTAATGGGTCTAAGTCTGCATGGAGGGAAATAAGCAGCGGGGTGCTGTCTTAGGCCCAGTATTCTTCAATATCTTCATTAACGAATTAGATGAGGGAATAGAAGGGGAACTTACCAAATTTGGCAGTGATACTAAGCTGGCAGAATAGTTAACACCCAGAAGACAGCTCAAGATAAAGATGGATCTTGACAGACTAGAACACTGGCCTGTATCTAACAAAATGAAATTCAATGTAGAGAAAAGTAAAGTCTTACACTTATCTTAGACAAGAAAAACCAAAAGTACACATATAGACTAGGTGAACAAGGCTCAATAGCAGTAACTGTGAAAGGGATCTTTTTAGTGGACAACCAGCTAATATGAGGCCAGCAGTGTGCAGCAGGAGCCAAAAAAGCTAATGCAATCCTAAATTGAATTAACAGAGGATTCAATCGAGATCAAAGTGAGGTAATAATACCCTCTAAAAAGCCTTAGTAAGACCACACTCTAGAGTATGGCATCAGTTTTTGGTCACACATTATAAAAAGATGTTGGACTCTAGAAAAAGTACAGAGAAGAGCAACCAGGATGATTAGGGGACTGGAGACTAAAACATATGAAGAACAGTTTACAGGAACTGAGGCATGGCTAGTCCAGTGAAGAGAAAGGACCAGGGGAGACATGTAGCAGTCTTCCAATATCTGAGGAGCTGCCACAAGGGAGGAAAGGATCAAGCTATTTTCAGGTGCCTTGTAGGCCAGACAAGGAGTAATGGATGGAAACTGAACAAGGAGAGATTTAACTGGAAATAAGAAGAAAACTTTTCTGACAGGAAACCTTGCCCTTGGAAGTGGTGGGAGTACAATCACTTGAGACTTTCAAGAAGTGATTGGACTGTCATTTATCAGAAATGGTATAGGGTCTCCCGCTTGGGCAGAGAGTTGGATTAAGATTACCTTACAAGGTCCCTTCCAATTTGATTATCTGTTATAACAAGACCTGGCAACAATCAAGAAAGTTGAAGAAAAAAAAAGGGGGGGGGCTAATTGCACAAGACCACACCTTAAAAAAACGTGTACAAAGCTGGAATTGATGAATAGCAAATGCCACCTCTGCAAAGACCTAGAAACCTAGTTATCTGCTGTAGGAAGATCTACAAGTATGGCATGAAAAGTAACAACAATGCTGCACTGGAATACCTGCAAGATATGTCATTTGCCTGCAAGAAAGAACTGGTGGGACTACCCAAAAAAGAATAAGTAATAGCAAACAAAGAAGTGAAATGCTCTAGGATTTTATAATTCAAACAGACAAGCACCTGACATATAACTCTACAGATTTAACAGTCCAACCTTATCCAAAGTTGTTTTGAAAGGCAAAAAGTATTGGACAGTTCCTGGATACAGCAGAATAGAATTGGAGAAAAATCACAAAACACTGTGAGTGTGGCAAAAGAAAGCAAAAATTGTGCCAATAGTGATAGGTGGGTGCAACACCTGAACACCAACAGCCTGACAAAAACATCATTGGTCAATTGCAAAAACGCAACTTTATTTGGAACAGCTTAAATCTTGTGACAATTCAACATTAAATAACAACACTTGCCTATCCCAGGTTTCAGTAAGTGGGGAAAATACCAAATCTAGTCTAAGTATCTGGTTGGCTATCTGATAAAACATAATAATAACAAAACATCTTCATTATCACCCTTATTATTTGTCAATGCTTTTATCCACTTTCACTAATTTTCAAGGAAAAGAAAACATATTGGCTAACAAACAGTAAAAATTGCTAATAAAATTTCATATTTCTTTTATATAGATGATTTGAAGCTTTATGGATAATCAGAAATCCAATCTGGTCATCAACAAACACTATAAGGATTTTTAGCACTCAAATAACAATGGATTTTGGCCTAGAGAAATGTGTCACAATCGCAATAAAGTAGGATAAAATTATGAACAGTAATAGAACTGAAATGTTAAGTAGCCAAACGATCAGGAGCCATCAGGATGATGCCTATAAGTATCCATGCAGTTTACAATTGGATAACACAAAATATGGACAAATTGAAAATGTGATTAGTAAAGAATACATCCAAAGGATTAGAAAATTGTTCAAGGCAAAACTGAACAGTGGAAAGACTATCAAAGTCATCAATGCCTAAACTATATGTGATACAATACATTACTGGAATTATTAACTAGACACAATCTGAACTGGACAGTTTGGTTTTTTTAAAAAAACAAGAAAACTGATGACTATTTACTATGTATTACAACCCCATAAAGATATGCAGAAAGGGAGGTAGAGGTTTATTTCAGGTTAAATGAATTACCAAAGAAGAAAAGTATACATTGGCTGATTATGTAAAAGATAGCCAAGAATTGATGCAAACTAAAATTAGAACTTGAAAAATGTATAGGAAACAAAAAGTGACTATTTAAATCATATAATGATGATTATTGTTGACAAGAAAAAGCATTACAAGGTCAATTTCTGCAAAAGACAGAGGAAAAATGTATAAGCCCTGTAAAGGCTTACAACTGGAATATTTTAAAAGAAAGAAAGAAACTAAAGACTTGACTTTGCTGCTCAAAAGAAACCTATTTGAACAATGCAATTAAGGCCTGATTTTTTTAAAAAGTCATCAAATGAGTCAAAGTGCAGATCATGCAAAGAAGCAGAATAAACAATATATCATATATTCAGCTTGTGTAAGAAGACCACAGAAATGGATTATAAACAACATAATGCAGTACCCAAAATTATTCAATGGAATGTCACATCTACTGTAAAGCTTCTCATGTAACATTAATGAAAAACTGTTGGCCATGTAGAGTTGATTTCCTAGTCAAAAATCAGCAGGTAAAATTATTGTGGGATTTCCAAATATAAACTGGTGAAGTCTTGTTCCATAACACACCTGATTTAACTGAAAAAAGATCCTGTGGATAATCAATGTGGCAATATCAGGAGATTAGAACAGGAGACAAAGAATTGGAGAAGATCATAAAATTTTGAGACATAAAAATTGAAAGAGTGTGGCATAAACCAGGACAGTATCTTGGATAGCACTAAGAAAATATGTGCATAAACAAAATTTCCATATTGCAATCACATAAGGCCACACCCCTTGGATCTGTACAAATATAAGGGTAACACATAATGATCTCATATGAAGTACTCAATGTCATCTAAAGAACTGGCAGTTGTGATTTCACATTTTGTGTATAATAATTATCCATGCTACTCGTATTCCCCTCTGCACCTTAGCAGCTTTTTGTATACCTTTTTACTTATGGGATTGAAAACAAGTCATCTTATTATAGCCATAAAGCCAGACATAATAAAATAAAATAGTAGAACTCTTACAAACTTTAGAAAATCAGTGAGCATAATATTTTAGATATCTTATATGCAAACTGGAAAGAGAATCTGAAAAGGTTTCTGATGCTGGATATTAATATCTACATACTGTACAGTTGATTCAATTATTTCTTTAAAATTGAAAAAGAAAACTGATAGTGATTATGCTACATCAATTAAGAAATGAGACAAAATTTCTTAAACAACAATTAAAAGGACTTTTTGTGAGAACATAATAGATAATTTATCTAATTAATATGTATATACTATAAACTCCATTAGATAAATAATATAACACAATTAAGTGAATACAGTATATGAAACAACTGAATTTCATTCTAACACATTGTTAATCAACTACAAATGAATGAATAATATTCTTGAAGATGTTCCTAACCCACAACATTTGCATTAATTGAGTATTTATAAAATACGTAGATCGCACAAATGGATAGATAATGCCCAAGAAGGCAAATTTATTAAAGAAGCACTGTAGACTAAAAATTAGAATAATATTTAAATGAGACAAGAGTAAATTATTCAGTTCAGAAAAAAGAAAATACAGATAGTCCTTGACTTATGACCATAATTCAGACAAGAATTTCCATTGCTAAACAAAGCACTTTGTTAAGTGAATTGTGCCTAATTGTACAATATTTTTTGCCATGGATATTAAACAAATTACTGTAGTTAAGTGAATCATTTGGTTTTTAAGGTAAATCCAGCATTCCCCATTGACTTTGCTTGTCAGAAACCAATTGTGAAGGTCACAAATGACAATAACATAACCCCAATAACGTAACCCCGCATCCATCATCAGTACATGCCAGTTGCCAAGCACCTGAATTCTGATCATGTGACTGGGAATGTTGCAAGAGCCATAACTGTGAGGTAACTTCAAACAGTTATTAAAAAATGGCTGTAAGTTGGGAACCTATTATTCAGGTATGGAATGGTGATGATTGGACTGATACCCCACATAACATAGCCTTCAAAGGTTACACAAAACTGTAGCCTATACCAATAATACTTTCTAAATTATGGAGAACAATAATTTCACTCTAGTGTACTTTGATTAGATCCTATTCAGAAGATCTAAATCAGGCCTGTCAAACTGGTGCCCTTGGCCATGCCCACTCCAGCTCCACAAAGGCAAAAACCATTGTGATACATCATGATACATCATAAGACATGATCAAGCTTGTGTCGAATTCTGGAATACACATTTAAAGAAGGATTAAAACAGGATGAATCCTGTACGTACAACATATATAAAGAAAGGTAGCAGGATTATTCAAAAATCAACAAGGAAACATCTGGGAAATTTCACTTTTAGCATCCAGAAAAAAAGAAATCACCTATCTTAGTTCAGGACACAAAATAGGTACAGAAAAATACAGAAAGGCAGATTCAGAATAGGAATTTCCTAAAATTCAGGAAATTATTGAGAAAGGATTTATTTCTCTCTCTCTTTTTTTCCCCCTCTTAATTATTTAAGCAGAAGCGTCACTGGGATTCCTGCACTGGGGGTGGGAGAGAAGTTGAACTCAGGTGCTGAAATGGCCCCTGCCAACACTGTCATTTTTCTTCCTTCCTTCCTTCCTTCCTTCCTTCCTTCCTTCCTTCCTTCCTTCCTTCCTTCCTTCCTCTAATAGTATTGGAGGATAAGCATGTTTACTTTTCCAATGAATGGATACAATTCAAGAGAAGACTATAAGTTTTAGATGATTAATATTGCTTAACAGAATTAATAAAAGGCCACCTTATTCTTGACAATAATTTTTCCCATGTTGAGCAGGGCATTTGATCAGTCTGCAATGGGTTCAATGTTTATTGATGAAAAGTAATGCCAGTTAATGTATTTGTGGAAGCAGAGCTACTGAAGATATTCTCTATCTTCTATTTTTATGTAAGATTTATGTGGATCCTAGAAAAAAAATATTGCTTCATTTTATCTACCAAGGAAATAATTTTTCAGTATTGCAGTTGATTATCAACTTTTTGGCAAATGAAAAGACTTTTGTCACTTGCCACGTTTGTTGTTGCTGCAAAAAAGTTGCACACAGATTTTGACCAACATAAAAAGGATGAAAAGTGAAAAATCCTTAAACTTTCATTTTATAATTCATTTGTATTTTTTCATATAATGTATTACAGTATGTTAGATGTTCTTATATTGTNGATGAAAAGTGAAAAATCCTTAAACTTTCATTTTATAATTTATTTGTATTTTTTCATATAATGTATTACAGTATGTTAGATGTTCTTATATTGTGAGCACTAATTAGATGATGTGCAAGATTTAAGAAATCCTTTATACAGTGATGGGATTGGAATAATTTAACAACCGGTTCTCTGGCTGAGTAGGCATATGACTGGGTGGGTGACATCACTCATCACACCCAGCCCCTCCTCCTGGCCACTCACCTCAAAGGCAGAGATAGGATTCATCCATTTGGGGCTAATCCCACCACTGGCTGGCCCTGCCCCCGCCCATTTATAGCCTATTTTTGGCCACTTTTGGGCAGTTTTCAGGCCATTTCTTTAGACAGTTTTCAGGCTATTTGGGGGGCTGTTTTCAACTTGGCCTAAAATCAACCCAAAAAAGGCCTAAAAACAGCACAGAAGATGGCTTAAAAATGGCCCAAAAATGGCCAGAAAGTGGCCTGAAAATGGCCCCCCAAAAAAGGCTGAAAAATGAGTGGGGGCAGGGACAGCCATTGGTGGGATTTGCCAATTTGCCAAACTGCACAGAATCTTAACTACCGGTTAACCCAAACCAATGCAAACCAGAATCACCCCACCTCTGCATCTACATATCTATCTGTCTGTCTGTCTGTCTGTCTGTCTGTCTGTCTGTCTGTCTGTCTGTCTGTCTGTCTGTCTGTCTGTCTGTCTGTCTGTCTGTCTGTCTGTCTGTCTGTCTGTCTGTCTGTCTATCTATCTATCTATCTATCTATCTATCTATCTATCTATCTATCTATCTATCTATCTATTTATCTATCATCTACAAAAGAAATTACTAAGATTCAGAGCAGCAGCTATAATGTCTCATGGTTTTTGACAGACCCTGTTATTATTGAGGTTTCATATATTCATCTAACCCAAATAATGCAGTTATTTGCACTGTGTTATGTTAGAATCAAACAGTTTTGCTTAGTTTTTATTTATTTTTTATCTTTCTCTAATAGGAGACACTCATAACCAGCCTACTGCTATCTTTCTTATGCCATGTCAGTAAGGAGTGAACTTTCATTTTTAGGGTCAAATATTCCTCATATGATTGGATTGCAATTGCAATTGCAAATGTTAATGTGATAACTCAAGCAGCTATGACATCTGCTTAATTGTGCTACATAAATAAAATTAGAAAAAGTAATATGTGTAGAAAAGAAAAAAAATACTTTTTTTGAATGGAAAGACTAATCAGTCCTGACATTAATTATAAATTCCTGAATGATCATATTCAAAGACATCGTGTTTCAGAATTTTTAACATGTAACTTGCATTATAATTTTGCACCTGCATCTAATGGGGAAAAATAAACTTGAAAGCAGCAGCTCCTATTTTCTAAGGAAACTAATTTTGGTAGGTATCTACTTTTCACTCCATTGCATATGGAATAATTTGAGCCACACATTGAATGTATGTTTTACTGCACTACACAATAATTTAACATATACTTTTGTTATTCTAATTATCAAATAAAAATTAATTCTAACTCTAGTATAAAATAAATTAATATTAATTAAAATTGTATCCTCCAAGTTTCCATCTTTGGATATAAAATATGTTCAACTGCAATCTTACACTATATTTGCACCACTTACTGCTTCAAACAGAAAGGAGGTGCAGAGAGTGGTGACAATGGAAGAAAAGATCACTGGCAGTTCACTTTCTTCTTTCCAGGACATAGCACATAAGAAATGCTTGAGCATAGTCTGGAACATTATATAACCACTTCATGACCTTGCTTTGCTTGTTACCTTCTGAGAGAAGGCTTCGTCGTATCCAAAGCAGAACATCCAAATTCAGTCCATCAACCTTGAAAACTCTCAAGCTTTCTCTTTCCACTATGTATTCAAATGGGCAGTGATTAATATATATGTGTATGGGTGCAGGTGTATATTTATGTATGTATATAGCATGTGTATATGAGTGTTATGTATGGGTATGAGTAGTTATATACTTTCTCTTAATGTGGGTCAGTAAAAAATGACAATAAAAGTTATCATCTTATCTTATCATCTTATATGTTATTTTATCTTATCCCAGCCCAGACCAGACCATGTCGTCTCCTCTCCTCTCCTCTCCTCTCCTCTCCTCTCCTCTCCTCTCCTCTCTCTCCTCTCCTCTCCTCTCCTCTCCTCTCCTCTTATCATCTTATCTGCTTTCTAATGTGGTAATAGATGCTACAGGGTTAAACTTTTAATATGTATGCATAAAAAGCAATCATTTGGAAGAAATAAAATTAAAAAAATATTGTAAAGAAGACTCCGTAATACTCAAGGAACAGAAAAGAAGCAATGAATAGCATCAGACAAGAAAAAGAAAAGACCCTGGTTTTTTAGAGTTTAGGAGGAAGAGTGGTACTGATAATTGGACACTGAAACATTGTTTTTCTTCTCAGGCATACAATCAGATAAAATAGATGATTGATGTTCTTTACAAGATCAAAATAAATATGACAGTAAATTAAAGCCCTCTACTCTTCTTTGGTAAAGGAAAATCAATTATCTGTGTCATCTATATTCTCTGGGAGGTTAATCATATGGTCTCTTTAAAGACAAAAAAAGAGTTCTTCAAACATTCCCTTATTCATGTTCTGACAGCTTCAATACTCTAACTATTACGGCAGCTATAATTGATTAGTCCTACGAAATAAGAGTATTTTTCCCTTTATAAAATTTTCATTAAGATGCTATGTACATCTTCTGCAAAAAAACCCACAAGTAAAAGCATTTCTCAATCTTTTGGGGTCATGAAATATTAATTAGTTTTAATTTCTAGAGTAAATTAACTTTCCACCAGAGCTTGGTTTATGTTTACTTAACTCTTGTGGTATCAGTAGAAATATCTAAATTATTCATAAACTGAGACAATTCAGTCAAATTATTAGGTCACCAGAATAATAATTAATTTTGAAAGTTATTACCTATTTTGCAAATATCAGGATAACCATAGGTCATAAGTACACAAATATATATGCAATTAACAGTGTCATAAATCTATCAATTGTTTTCTTAAACCTTTTATATAAGCTGCCTTGCATTATTTCCCACATGCTATTATGTTTCTTTTAATCAAAGAGCCCAACAAAATCAGCTGTTCCCCAAAGGAAGCATATTTAAATTAATTTGAAAATATTAACAGTTTGCCCTGAGAAGTGAATGACCAACACATATTTTATTCACCATAGCAGCTTATCCCCCTTTAGTGCAACTAAATGTTTGTTCCTTCAGAAATGAAAGGATGATGCCGACACTACTTTAGTCCACAAGCAGAAAAATAAATTAAACTGAAATAAAAATTGTTTGTTCAAATGAGTAGCTATAAAGAAGTTTTAGAATATAGTTGCAGCTTGTTCTGTTATAATTCACTTCCCATACATACACACACATACAAAGTTAGGAGCAACCTTGATCTTATTTTTGAAGTCTGCTTTCATTAACAGTACAACACAAGAACGGCAAGTGAGCAAGCTGAGAATGATGAAAACTTCCAACCTCATGCTTCTGTGGTTTGTTGCTTCTATGACATTGTTGAGAATGTGTATTTATATGTGTATTTCTCAACTATTTGTTGAATTCATGAGAAAGGTTCGAAAAATGCTAAAAACATTACAAAAGTCAAATCGATCAGACCCTAATAAATGTATTCATGCTGACAAAAACAAGTATTATTGTTTTTATTTTATTTTTTTAATGGGCAAGGGGTATTATCTAGCACCCAGTCCACTTCTAAGCAGATCAGGCTCACACAAATTTGACATATGAGGCTGAATACTGGATTCTAACTGGAAACTTATTCAAGGTCTAATGAAATTGAATATATATAAGAACAGGGTTTACCAATAAGGTGATTCCGATATTGTATTATTTAGTAATTTATGCCAAGTATAATGCAAACAAGGATATCACTTTGCTACTGCCTTAGTACATCAGAAACATATTGGTCAAATGTCAAACCAAGATTTGACGTTTCTAAGTAATAAAATAGTACAAGTTTATTCATTGTTAAATATATGTTATACTAAAAGAGAATCCAGCAGAAGTATCCTTTGTCCTGCTTTTTTATTAGTCCCTTGATGAAAAAGTTAGAATAAATATGTTAACAACAATCAGTTCAAAAGTAAATTATATTAAATGTATCCTACATTTTCAAAAATGCCAAAAAACCCCACCTGATTTAAAAATAATTGAAATGAAGAAATAGCTTTCCTGCCTGCTAATTTGATGAGTAGAAGTAAGAAAATATAGCTCCCCCCCTTGTTAATCAATTTTAAGGGTCCTACCTTAAAAAAGGTCATGGTTGCTCCATCTTCAACAGTTCCATATTCTATTTTTGTTTGCTTTGCCAAGTCATCTGCTGAGTCAATGGGGGATTCCATCCGTTCCACTGTCAGAAAGGCGGCTAGATTAGCAGTGTACGAGGAAATGATGATAAGTGTGAAAAACCACCAAATGCCTCCCACTATCCTCGTGGAGAGGGCTTTGGGCATGAGCTCGGAACCTAATGAAAACCAGGGGAAAAGGATGAATCCAGAGTATTAACAATAGATCTCACTGTTCGAATTCAGGGATTTATTATCAAGGAAACAGGGATTCACTGAGCCAATAAGAATTAAATAAACCTGCAGCTTAACTGACACATATGAAGGATGACAAACAATGAAAAAACATATGATGTCAAACCCACGAGGTAAAACATACATACATAAATGAGAGAAAATATATATAATTGTGTGTGTGTGGTGTGTGTGGTGTGTGTGTGTGTTTTAAGTTTTCATGGGTACTTACATGTTGCTGTGTCAGATTCCTTCGGGTATTATCCAGCGCATTATAGTTGTGCTTTTAAGTTGTAGCAACGTTTGCGGCAGATCTCATGCAGAAGCCTGATGATGGCGAGATGAAAATTCTGCCAAAAACGTTGCTACACTTAAAAGCACAACTACAATAGACGTGGGATAATACCGCGAAGGAAGCTGAACAGCGCACCCACACACACATCACACACACACATACACACACGCACATATATATATATTATTTTAAAAGAGTTTCGCGGGTAGCTTACATCTGTGCTGTTGCTCCTTCGGGTATTAATCGGGTATTATTCGGGTATTATTAGGACACTACAATGACCTGGGATAATATCCGAAGGAAGCTGAACCGCACACGCACACACACACTGCACACACACAACACACACACCACATATATATATATGATGCTGTTTTAGCTTCCTTCGCGTAATTGATCCCACGGTCTGTAGTGCTGTTAAAGGTTGTAGCAACGTTTCAGCAGAATCCGCATTCTGCCATCATCAGGCTTCTGTATGGATGTGGGTCCACAGCTCCACATCATACAGAAGCCTGATGATGGCAGATGAGATCTGCTGAGAACGTTGCTACAACGTTAAAAGCACAACTACAATGCCATGGGATAATAACGCCGAAGGAAGCTGAACAGCATGCATATACAGATACATATCTAATATATCTAATATATCTTTATCTCTCTCTCTCTCTCTCTCTTGTTAGATATATGTATATATGCAGTTCGAGCTTCCTTGCGGGTATTATCCCACACGTCCATTGTAATGCTCTTTAGTTGTAGCAACGTTTCAGCAGAATCTCATCTGCGAGATCATGCAGGCTTCTGTATGAGGGTTTGTATGTGGGCAGGCTATAAAGGCATTGGTTGTTAAATTGTGTATAGGCTAGCCATTTGTTGTGCCAGGATGTGTTTTTTCTTTACATCCTGATTGGTTGGGAGTCTTGTGTTTCAATCATCTTCTATTCATACGCTTTGTTCAGGTCTTTTTAGTCAGCTAGGTAGGCTTCTCTGAGATTCTGTGGCTGGGGTTTTCTATAAGTTGGCTTTAGGTTTTAGTGCCATTGAAGTTATGATGTTGTTGACGCTGTGGTTTTCATGTGTTGGACGAGTGAGGAGGTGTTTCCCAGCTTTTTTAACTGGCATTAATTGTGTTCATCCAGGTGGGTACTTATTCTTCTATTTGGTCGTCCAATGGTATGTGGCCAGCGCATGATGCCATGGGAACTACGTATATGCCTTGGTTTTTTCCAAGGTCATTTTGTCTTTTGGGGTTTTAAAAACAAATCCTGGCACAACAATAGGCTAGCCTCAAATTTTAAAACCAACGCCTGTGCTAGCCTGACCCACATACAAACTCCATACAGAAGCCTGATGATGGCAGATGAGATTCTGCTGAAAGCCTTGCTACAACTGTTAAAGCATTACAATGACGTGGATATATACCCGAAAGGAGCCTGAACTGCCTTCATGTAAGTACCCGCGAAACTTAAAAAAACATATATATATATATATATATATATATATATATATATATAATATATATATATATATATAAAAATATATTCATTCTCTCTCAGCACAACCACTCCATCATTCCCATTCACTCTCTACAACACACACACACACACAAACCCTCCAAGTAATTTTTTGAAAACAAATGGGCAAGATTTGTGGAACACAAGCCTTAACAATTTGTAAAGAAAGCCATTGCAAAGCCTTTATTGAGGCTAAATAATTTTGCCTCATAAAAATGGTTTCACTTCCTAACAAATAGAATGCTGTCTCAAAACTCTAAGAAATTAATAGAATTTAATGATGGAGGAGGAAGTATCAAGGAAGAACCTGATAAAAAGAAACAATACAAGAAATCTGAATATAGCTAAATGCGGAATCATAAGTTAAAAATCATCATAATGAGAGCTAGATGTTACAGGAGATAAAATGAATGTTCCATTTCTATACATAGCTTCAGACTTACAAAGTAAATAGAATAAGTGGAATAAGCCTATATATCTCATTTACTTCAAAAGCAATGTAAATAATTACTATTGTGCTTGTTTAAACGAAGTCAGACTATACATAAATTGCTGGAGTTGCCTGCTGCATGACGCACTAAAAAGAGGGATTTTGGTAATATCTTTCATTATTGCCAAATTATAATAATAACTAGAAAGGCCTAAAATCAGTAGCCTTTACATTCATTTAATTTGATTATATATATCTATCTATCTATATATATATATAGATAGAATAGATATATATAGATATATATCAATTAATATATATATATAAGCTATATATATATATAATATATATATATAGTATATACTTATATTATATATAGATATATCAAATTATGTAATATATGATACCTATACGTAGTATAGTATATATATTATATATAATTATATATATATATATATCTGATAATAACTAGTATATATATATATAAAGTGAGAGAGAGAGCACATACCATGCAATATTCGAACATGCAAAATTCTTTATAGGAAAATTGAAGTAACTTGCCACAAATACACTAGTATAACATGACATTTTCCCATAATGGGGTAAAAAATATTTCTAGGCAAGGGGTGCGAGATGCAACAAATGGATAATTGTGAGTAAAGTGTTTAGAAATGTAAATTAATTTAGCACAGGGATTGGTTTTATTTATTTTTAATACAGATAAATGAAACACAGGGAGATGGACTATTTTTATTTCTGGTCAATTATACATTCCCTGTTTCATTCAACCAAGGAACTCCTCTAACAAAGCGAGTGAAACTCATCTTTCCAGTGAAGGAACTTTTGCAAACTCAACATCAAGTATGGACTTGTGAGAAAAAATAACTTTTGTTTTTGAAAGAGAGAGACCGTGATATCCTAAACAACTAATGTGATATCCAAAAAGAGGCCCATCTGGACACCCTGGCAGTTCATCTAACCCCTTGTGATTTCAGAAGAAAATGAACAAAATAAAAAAGTACAGAAATAAAGAAAGAAAGAAAGAACAGGAAAGAAAGAAAGAAAGAAAGAAAGAAAGAAGAAAAGCTGATAGCCTCTTGGACATGACAAGCCCTCCAGCACCAGACTTTGCCTAGAATTCTGACAGGGAAAAAGTAAGATACCTTTCAGATGTAGTCGCTCCATCCTGTCCAGTCAGCCCTTAAACAATAAAAACACTAAATAGTGCGAAATAAGCCTCACATAGGCTCATTTATTAGCTATTTCTTTAAAACAGGACACTTAGAAAAGTCTAAACAAGAATTGGAAGAAAGAACATAGATAATGGTTTTGCCATTCTTGCGCCGCATGTACCTACAAGTTCATTAGTCTTCCTGAGAGGATAGAAAGAGGGTGCACCACACCGAAGCCTGTAAAACTCAGAGCCTGGTTAGTGGGGGCTGGACTGTCATTGGTACAAGGTAACGTCATGTCCAGCACTATATCCCACAGTTGTTCCTGGAAGTTAAGGGAACCTGGCGAGGAATGGGTATGAGTTTCCTCTATCATGTTAGCCTCCCAGCATTTGTTTCCTGGTCAAGTGCATTAGCAACAAGATAGTTACAAGAGCTTGTTTTGTAAGCATAGATGGTCTTCTTTCTATGAAGATGATTTTTTCTGAAACCATTTCCATGATTTACAACAAAAGTGACTTAGTTTGTCTTAAGTTGGGAGATTTTGTTTTTCCATGTTAAAACAACAACCCGGATAAGTATTGTTGCAAAAAAAACAAAAAGGGGGGGGGGTTCCCAATAACCATTTCTGCTGCAATCCATGCATAATTAGTTAGTAGAATTCAATTTATCCCTATACATCATAAGTAAATTAAAGTCCATTGGTTTAAATTGAGTCATTTTAAAATAGAATTATTCCTGAATTTTAGTGAAATTGAGATTATTTTATTATAGATTTCATTTAATCTAAATTATTTATTTAGTTAAAGGATGACTATTCTTCAGTCAGAATGAATTGGGGGGGCATTTTATAGTTAGAGCAAGGGTCTTCAAACTTGGCAAGTTTAAGACTTGTGGATTTCAACTCCCAGAATTTCTGAGCTAACATGACTGGAGGAGGAGGAATTCTGGGAGTTGAAGTCCACAAAGCTTAAAGCCATCAAGTTTGAAGACCCCTGAGTTAGAGGGCTACATATTGTTTTAAATGGCACGTGGTGGCATCACTCTCAAAGAGAGAAGTGGACATAGAGCAAAATTTAAATTTGATTAAACATCATCAAATACAATATTTATAACTATTATTTTATCTATTTTTCAGTTAGTTCACTGAAGATAATTCAAGAGTATATTTTGGAGGTATAATTTAGGAGGATACCCATATAGCTGCTGAATAAGATTGTCATTAACAGATGTGCTGCATCAAACTGCACGGAAAACAGATACAACACTGCAAAAATGTTGTTAAATTTATTTAAAAAGAAAATTATTTAGATAGAAATTTGTCAGTGTGAAATGTGAAGCCAGTACTATTCAGCTCACATAAGAACTATGTTCTTCTCTACGTGGAAATTATTCAGCTCACATATCTTGGTAAACCACAGTGTTGTGTGAATCAGCCAGTGCCCATCATCACTGTTTTCTTTTTGTTTGTTTGTTTGATTGGTTACATAGTCTTTATTTGCTGGAAAACTTTTCCTTTTGCATGTTCACTTTCCACTATTTTCCTGGAATTGCAAGCATTTCTAAGTAGTGGACTATTTTCACATACTTTATTTTCTAAAGAGAATTCAGAAGTTACAGCTATTACAGAATGCAGTAATTTAAGTAGCTGTGGGTGGGCCTCAAGACTCCATATTACACCTATCCTCTGAGAGCTGTACTGGTTCCCAGTTAGGTTCCAGTCAAGGGTGGGATTCATTTTTTTAAACAACCGGTTCTGTGGGCCTGGCTTAGTTAGTGAGTGTGGCTTGGTGGTCATGTGACCGGTGGTCATGTTATTGGCTGGGTGGTCATGTTATTGGCTGGGCGTGGCCAACTCAATATCAGTCACATCTAGGCATAAATCTCCTTGTCTGGCCTTCTCTGTGGGGATGCTGCAATAGTCATAAGTGTGAAAAATGGTCATAAGTCACTTTTTTCAGTTCCATTGTAACTTTGAATGATCACTCCACCCAAGCAAAGTACCAGCAAAGGAGGGGAAAAAAAACTCCAGAGAAGTTCCTGAGACCGGGAGTCTAGTCCTGCCAAGAATGTAATAAAGGTTAATGGAGAGGCAGTTTCTGTAAGCAACACTAGAATGTTTCCTTCCTGCCTTTCTTACAGGATTAGCCCAGTAATTTCTTTTAACAACCGATTCTCCGAACTGCTTAGAATGTTAACAATCGGTTCTAGCGAATAGGTGTGAACTGGTAAAATCCCACCCCTGGTTCCAGTGCAATTCAAGTTTTAAATTTAAAATTCTTCATGGTTCAGGGCCTAGATATTTGGATAAAGGGTGTTTTTAATATCTCTTAGTAAAGGGTCCTTCTCCAGAAAGCATTGTTTCATCTAACAGAACCAGAATATTTCCCAGAATGTGGCAGCATGGTGATAGATACTCCAGTGTTTTCACATACCACTACTCCATGAGCTGCATCTGCTTCCACTAGGCACAAGTTCCGAAATTATTTGTGAACCAACCAATCTACCAGCTATTTTTTCACTTACTGATGGATGTTTCTTGAACCAGTTATTAATGTATCTATAACTGAATATAAATGCAGTCATATATATGCCTTTGAATTAGGTACAGTGAACTTAATGGAACTTACTTTTCTGTACCCTTACTTGGGATTCTACTCTGAAAGACTCTTAATAATAAAGAAATAGAGATCTTATGGACATACTACACATGTTCCAACTTGAGATGAATACAAAGTACTGTAATGAAATGACTCTATCCTACAGAAACATGTATGGCGTAAGATACATGTCTCTAGCTGGATTGTACCAATTGTTGTAGGTGTTATTTTTAATATTACGAGAACTATAATTTTAAACATTATAAGAATCCAGAGTCATATGTCTGTAATGACTTGTTAAATTAGCTCAAGCTTCTTAATGTTGGGTATTTAATCTGGTCTACTCCAACTTCAATGTTTTTTCTTTGGCATTATGCCGATTACATTACTTTCCCCCCAAAAGGAATAGTGCCTCTGTTATTTTTCCTGAAATTCTTAATTCTTTTAAGATGTGTGTGTGTGTGTGTGTATCTTAAAAGAATAATGTGAGTACTTAAATTGCAGGCATTATACTGAAATGTCTTTATGAGCAATGAAAGCTTATACTGTAGTAAGAAAGCTTTGTTAGAAACTGAATGAGCTTCTATTGCTTAGGTTAACAATCTTGTAGATGCCCCAAAAGAAAAAAATAACAAACTGAGCACAGCAAATTAAAGGTGGCATGCGCTGTATGACCTATGACCTCCATCCATCCAGACTGATTTATTTATTATGGTTTATTCTGAGGTTAATATATCTATTAACATATCTTATTTTAGCAACCATTTATATTTTAGTAATTTATATCTTTCCTTTCAGGTAAAGTATAGCATGTAATACATCAATGTTTATTCTGTCAAGTGCACTAATAGTCATTCATTAATCTCCTTTTTTTCTCAAATGCAGTTTGTTTGCAACCAATAATGTGCACAGGGATGACATTTATTAAACATGGACTAAATGGCATTAAGTACAGAAGGGGGAAGTTAATATTAGAAAGTAGACCATAATAAGGATAGGAGAGGTTCATTCTTTCAGCTCTTGCTTAATGTAGATATTAGTGCTTGGAGAATGCAAGTTACTGTGTTCATTAATGACATGTACTTCCTCCTGTGATTAGACTGGAACTTTCTGAAATTGCTGGTGTTTTGATTTATGTTTGTTTCCTGGCCACTGTTTCTGAAAGCCTGTTCATTAAAAAAAAAAAAAAAGCTGGTCTATGGATACATGCACAGAGGTACCCATGCAAGCGGTTTATGCCAGAGAAAAATAGAACGATTACCCCCAGCAAAAAGTGGGACATGGCACCCAAGAGAAATAGCAGACTGAATCGTATACCTTGCTGCATGAGAGCTCCAACTCCAAACCAGAAACTATTTAGCAAGGTAAAATTGTTTTCCACCACGTCTGAGTCAGGATTGCAAGGGTGTGGGTTATACCACTCATAGGGACTAAACCTGTGGTAATTGACAAAGAAAAAAAAAACACAGATTTAACAGCAGCAAACCAAAAGAAATCCAGAAAATTTGCTGCTAAGGAGCAGAAAAACAAGAAAAAAGTTAAATAGAAAACAGAAAGAAAATATTTACAATGAATCTGCATTGGGGGGGGGGAGANAAAACAGAAAGAAAATATTTACAATGAATCTGCATTGGGGGGGGGGAGAGAGAGGTATTCTATCAGCTAATTAATACTGCTTTATTAATAACAATAATACAATAATGTACTCAGAAATAATATGGCCCAAGAGAAGTCACTTGAAAACTTTTAGTAAGCATTACTTAATTTTTCAGTAACATTGCACCATGTTGCTATCAGGCATGTTATTATATATCAAGAAGAGGAAACTGTTACATTAAGCTAATTAGCAGACATAATTGCATTTTTAAAATTAATTGCAATTTTTCACAAAAGCTTTCAGCCAATGAGCACAGAAGGAAATCAGTTATAACTATTGGTTAATATATTTTATTAAAATTCAAATGATATTATGATGGTGATGATTCAGACATTATTATCATTATAAATCTGAAATGTAACTGAAGATCCAACCTCTAGATCAGATAGAAGTTGCATAAATTATCTGGAACACTTAATAATCTCTATAATTAACTGGCAGAACTCATTCCAGAGACTCCCTTATATTTCTGGCCCTCAGAATTTACTTAACTGGAGAATGGACTGTCTTAAATCCACATTTAAATCCACATTATATGTCTCTTTTGAGAAGTGATCCATTCTCTTTTAGGAGCAGGAGTATTTAAAAAAAAAACTTATAAATTATTTGATGACTGGAAGTAATAACAACACAACAATGTGCAATATTTACATCACTGATGACTTCCAGTATGAAATCCAGAGTGTCGGGTTATGGCTAGAACGCAAGTATGGAATTTATATACCTAGAAGTATTGCTGGACTATAGCTTCTATCACACTTTATTGTACTTGCCATGATTTCTGAAAATTATAGTTCAAGATGTGGAGAACTATCCAAACTAAGATATAAAAACTTCCATATTTATTGTTCATTGGTTTTTATATAAAAGCACATTTAGGAACAAGTTCTTATGAAGCAAAATTGAATTTCCAAATTAAATTATATGTAAATAGTTATTTGTATCTTGATGAGTCACATATGTGAGATGAACATTTGATAAATGAATATAAAAAACAAATAATTCCACCTCAGGCAAGCATTTGGATAGTAGAGTAGTAAGCTTTGTTACTGAATCTTTAATTTGGCACAATTAAAAATTGTGTATTTAATATCAATTAGGTCACAGAAGTAGAAAAAAAACAGCATAGTAAACAATGCATCAATAATTCATCAGACATAAGAATGTAAGAGCTAAATTCTTGATAAAGCATTATTACAACTTCTCAAATCTTTAAAGCCACTCTGTTACAAAACCAAATTGAAGAACGAAACCATTATTAATGCATTAAAGGGTAGGAGGGACAACAACTTGTCATGTAATTAAAGATATCTGAATAATGTTTTTCTCACTTCAGAAAATGCAATCTTATTTCCAATAATCTTTTCAACACATTAACATTCAGAAGATCAAACAAGCCATTTTTATCCTCTAAATAGAATGATAGTATATCTTCTTAAAAGCCTGTGCTTGAGAAACAAAGAAATGTTTCATTTTGGTCTCACAAGGAAAATTGACATTGCTGCTCAGAAAAAAAGTTGATGGGCTTATAATTATGTATTCTGACCCTCTCTTTTTGTGCACTGTTTCCCAAGCAATCCAGACTTATTTCATTTCTTTTGTTGTGTATTAGTATAAGAAGATTCCCTTTCAATGTACTTTGCCTTTGATTTAGTAACTTATTCACAACTTTCAGTAGCTGCATATACATACAGATCATCCAAAGGACAAAAAGTATGATTTATAAAGTTTTTGGCCTCTGAATTTACTTGCTTCATTGGGTGGGTTGAGGTTTATATGTTTTAGACAGTTTGAGATCAAGGGGAAATTATTCAAAATTCATATTCTTGGTCATAATACAAGAATCACTTATGAAGTGAGTAAAAGAAAATACTATCCTTTTTTGTTGTTTACATTTAGACAGAAACAAAAGAGGGAAAGACACACAGAAAAAAGACAGATATAATTATAATTAAATGTATCTGAACAAGATTTACACATGCATGACACTAGAATAAAAATTCATGTTTCATCTATGAATGAAAAATTTATAATTATTCTTATGTTGGGGTACATGGACAAGACTTGTCTTTAGGTTAATACTGCTAGCTTTCCATCTACAGGAAGCATGGAAATACGATTATTGGACTCAGACCACTTTTTCAGGATCCATAGACTATATTGAAGTTGGGAAGTTAGCATGTGTATGTTTCTGCAATCTTTCACATCTTGAATCATGAAGAAACTTTAATCTGGGTTCGGATTTGGATTATAGAGAATATTGCCTTAAATGTGTGTGCATATATACATGAATAAAATTATTCAGTGTAGTATGGAACTCTTTCAAACCCACTGCATGTCAATAATAAAACAACTTCCACGAGGTACTAAATGAAACAAACTAAATAATAATGATTTCTCTCCTCTGCATAGTGCATAAAATGTTCTGTAAAGAAAATCATAATTCAAAGGGAATTATGTTGGCAACCCTAAATGAAAGTTTACTGAGATAAGTACACCCACATCAGTTCCATACATGAGGCATTTTTTCTGGAAAACATAAGAAAATATTGATGATATTTGTATATTTTCAAGAAAGGAAGAAAAAAACTCAATTTTTATACATTCATTTACTTCCTATTAAGATTTTTTTTTAAAGTTAGAGAAGTAGAAAATAAAATAGGGATTTTTTTTGCCCAGAATTGATGAAGGAAAATAAAAGCTGGATAGAAACACTGATGAATCCATTTTTAATAAACACCCAGAAACTTAGCAGGATATTTACTGTGGGAGGAAGGTAAAAATCCCAACCTCACATCCAAGTAATTCCTGGCTGTTAGTATGAAATTAAGAGAGGTTCACTCTCTCCATTTCAGCTGGTCATAACATTTGCTTGTTTGTCTTCTAGATTCATGTTGATGATAATTTTCCACTATCATATGTAATGCCAATCAGTATAATAAAGACATCGTCCTTGGAACAATTTTGATGTTCACCAGTTTGAATATTACCTCAGAGTTATTACTTCAAACTTTCTCAACAGGATATGCACAACTCGAGTGAAGTTTAGAATGGATCCAAGAGACTTTAACTATCAGAACTCTAAAATAATTTTCAATGGCTTTGTGGGGATTTGGTTTTGTTGAACAAAGTTGCCAAATAGCATTGCAGGTGCAACAATGATAGGAAAATATTATTCTACTTTGCCACTTCTATTTCCATGATATAACTATTAATATAGACTGTATATACATATTTGGTGAGGTTTGCTCCTGATCTTTCCACAGCGGCACTCCAGATGGCTCTTCTGTTATTTCATACCCTGGAGCTCTTCTGAAAGCCAGGGAGATCCTTAAGTTTCTCAACAGTGAAAGGCTGAATAGGTACAATATGATCCAAGGCTGTCATCAATCTTTCAGTAATGACTAAGGTCACAAATGAGTGATGTAGCAGATTCTCAAGGAATTATCCAAGCACCCCCTCCTGGTTAACAGAGTTGGAAAGGACTTTGTAGTTACCTAGCCCAACCCCCCCACCCAAACAGGAGACCCTCACAATTTCTGACAAATGACAGTTTAGTCTCTTCTTGAGAACTTTTAATGATAAAGCTCCCACAACTTCTGAAGGCAAGATATCCCATAGGTTGATTGTTGTCACTGTCAGCAAATTTCTCCTCATTTCTAGGTTTAATCGCTCCTTGATTAGTTTCCATCCATTATTCCCTGTCTGGCCTTCGGGAAAATAGTTTGACCACCTCCTCTTTGTAGCAGCCTCTCAAATATTGGAACACTGTTATGTCTCCCCTTCTCCTAATCATTTTGGTTGCTCTTCTCTGTACTCTTTCTAAAGCAGGAGTGTCAAACTCACGCTGTTACGGCAGCAACACGTGATGCATCAGGACTTTTTTCTCCTTTGCTAAACCAGGCTTGGGCGTGGGCAGCACATGATGCATCTGGCCCACAGGCCACAAGTTTGACACCCCTGTTCTAGAATCTCAACATCTTTTTTATAGTATGATGATCAAACTGATGATTAAATGGGTCTATCAATAGATTTTCTGTTTGACCACTGTGACATTGCTTGCTGGAATACCATGAATAACAACACCCAGTTCCACAGAGAGGTGAGCATCAAAAACATTTTGCTACTTTCCCTATGAGCTAAGTGATCTAAGCATCAAACTATTTGCAAGCTCTAGGCATCTTTCTGTAACATGCAGCACTTCAGTATGAAAAATGCCCAAGATCTGGAATCTATGATGAATTGAGCTTTATTTTTTAGACTTAGAAGTTGGCTAAATCCACTTTTCTACATTCTTTAAAGGAGAAATCTATAAAGATTTGCAGCAATTGATTGTTATGTGTTGCTTATCAACATTTCAGTTAGGAACTTAAAAAGAAGAGAAGGTGAGTGGGGTGGGGTGGGGGCAGCTTTTCAAGCAATGTGGTGAAAACCATTCAAGTTGTTTTGCTTTGAAACAAATGTCCAGGAGCAAACAAAATGTCATTTACCTTTTGTTTTCTTCCTCTCAAACTGCTGTGTTTATTAATTCTGAGGTAGCATTACCCTTTCAGTGCTACCATATTGTACATATTGGCATCTTAAAAAATGAGGAGAGAAGCACGTTTAGAGGACTTACAAAAATGTCTCTCCTTCAGCAAACAGTCATGTGAAGCAATGCCCAGTACAGGAATATAACTTCTACTGATTGTCATAGAGATTCTTGACAATCCTGCTATTAATTCACAAAACAGGCAAAATGCTAGGACAGCAATTCAAACACCATGAGAAGAAATCATTTCTGATTCTCTTTGCTATCATGTAATCTGCAACTCTTACACTGCAAAAACATATGGGCTACATAACTCGATCAGGGCAAAGCAATAGATGCAATCTAACATAGACTTCTGTAAAGCCTTTGATTCAGTGGTACACCACAAACTACTCCTAAAACTAAAATCTTATGGTATCTCTGGACACCTGCATAACTGGATAGAAACATTCCTGTCAAACAGACAAGCAAATTTTGGAGCATCCTATCAAATCTCTATCTTCAACAGTGCATGTCCCCCATGCTGGTTGTTCTAGGACCAACTTCTTTCATTACTCTACATTAAATTGACCCTCTGTGAATCATATCAAGAGCAACTAGTGTTCGCTTCGCTGATAATGAAAGCAATTCAACACCAAAAAACATTACTGCTACCCTTTCAAAAAAGACCGATTGACTAATGTTATCAAATGGTCAAACAAATGGCAACTTCAAATCTCAAACAAATAAATGCTCTGTCTTACATCATTGCGCAAAAAAAAAATCAAAAATAAAATACACTGAATAGTCAAGACCTTGTGGATGATCCAACTCTTCAAGGATCTTGAGTACTCATCGTCAAATGACCTAAGTGCTGGACCCACGTAACTACATGCCAAAAAGTGTTAGAGTTGTTAACTAATCTTTACATTGCTTTTTCTCTGGTAATATTACACTAATAACTAGAGCGTAACAAAACATGCTAGACCAATACTTGAATACAGCTCATCAGTCCTGGAACCCCACATACATATCTGATATTAACACAGTTGAGAAAGTCCAAAAATTTCACAAGAAGATTCTCCAACTCCTCTACTCGTTGCAGAATACCTTATGAGCCACCAGACTTTGAATTCTAGACCTAGAAAATTAAACTACGCCGCTTTTGTCCGATCTAGTATGTACATAAAATCATACATTACAATGTCCTTACTTGTCAATGAATACTTCAACGTCAGTCACCATAGCAATAGAAGAGCAAATGACAGATACAACTCAACTTATCGCACCAAACTTGATTTGCAGGAAAACGACTTCAGCAACAAGAAGTATTCAATGTCTGAATACTCACTTCCACCTGACTCTGTGTTTTTTCCCCCAAACACCAAAAACTTTAACGTTGGACTGCTCTACTATTGTACCTCACTCCTTTCCTAGAGGTCTGTAGAGGGCATGCTAAGTGCCACCAACATGCCTACCATCCCTGTCCTATGTTCTTTTTATTTTTTTATTTTTCTTAAATATCCATGTATTCATAGCTAGTGTTACTATACCTATTGTCTTGTAAGCAATTGACTAAATAAATGAATGAATGAATGAATGAATGAATTAATGAATGAATAAATAAATAAATAAACAAACAAACAAACAAACAAATAAATAAATAAATAAATAAATAAATAAATAAATAAATAATCTTGTGGTTATCTGGATATTTACAGCCTAAACCTCAGACCTCTCTACAAAACTGTTGGGAAAAAGAGACAAAATGTCTAGACCTACAGGAAAACCTGGAACAACTATGCTTCCTTTAGAAATCTTAACCTATCTCCCATTTGTTCAAGCAAATATCCTTTGACGCTATTGGGGAAGAGCATGTATGCAAACGATGAAGATGTAAAGAACAGTTACATTTAGGCAGAAAGGCCTAAATTACAGCAAATGCTATTTCAAAGTATAGTACCTTTAAATGTTTAAGCATAAATACTAAAGAGATGAAAAAGATTTAAAAAGATGAAAAGTCTTAACATCCACACTGATTGTAACTCTAAAGGCTTGGCTTCTTGCTTTAAAACAAAATTGAAGTTCAAAAAAAGAAAATAATATTTTTTTCATTCAAGATATTTTAGGGCCAATGATTATATCAGGGGTCCCTAACTCTTGAGCCATGGCCCACTACTGGGCTTTGAGCTGTTCAGAACAGGGCTGTGGAAGTTGCAGGCAAGAGTGTGTTCCCCACATCTCCACTTACAAAAGCATTGGGTGAGCGCATGCATCAGAGGTGGAGTTCAGCAGGTTCTGACCAATTCTGGGAAACTGGTAGCAGAAATTTTGAGTAGTAAGAAGAACCAGCAAATACCACCTCTGACTGGAGATTTTACAGTATCCTTCCCCTGCCATGCCCACCAAGCCATGCCCACAGAACCTGTGGCATGCATGTGCTCCATTTACCTGGCACTCCATTTGCCCCTCCCACACTGAAAAACCAGAAAAGGTTGAGGAACTCTGGATTACATCATGATTACTTTTTTACACAATAATCCAACCTGCCACTGATAATCTGAGATAGTTTGGCATCTGTTGAGTTTAAATATGAACTCAGGGCTCAAGTTCTTATTTGCTGCCTTAATACGAGACCACTTTACAATGCATCTCTGAAACTAGTCCCAATCTTGCTAATTCTGAACTAAAAAAAAGATACAGTACTTCCCAATCAACACTATTACAACATAATAAGCATGAAGCAAAGCTTCTCACATTTTTCATGTTTTATATGATGAAATCAATTCTTTCATTAATTCATAATATGTTTCCAACATTTTTACAAAAAGCATTTGATTTTCAGTCATATCTGAATCTCCTGAATGAAGCTATCAAAAAATAGAGGTATCCTCTATATAAGTAGGGAAAATGAAATGTTACTATATTGAAAAACTTATTATAGCCAATTTTATATATAGTATATAATATCCTAAATTAATTCTATTATCACCAGCTCTATAAATTTGTTTATATCATAGTTTCTAAATTTCCATTTAGCAGCTACAGTATGAGGTGAGATCATGAGCAGTATAGTTGGATCAAGCCAAGCCAGTCATTTGTTTCTCAAAATAATCTACCAGATGAAGTGCTTATCAAATAATGCTCTTCCACCATTGTTCAGCTTCAAATGGTTTTCGAGACAGTATTGACTGTTCAAGTCCAATAGCCCATGATAGAACTATATTCCATCAATGCATTAATTACCCTTTTAAAAGTTCCAGGTTAATGGACATTGCCACATTTTGTGGTAAGAAATTCCACAGATTAATTTCTAAATTAGGTATAAACAACTGAGACTTATTAATGTATATGTGAATTTAAATTTGTTTTGCCTTAATATGAGACCATTTTAAACCTACTAAAGCTGAATTACATTTGCCCTTTGGTTCATTTATCAAAATACGAGCAATATTTCTGGAACTCTGAAGATTATCTTCAGCATTTTGATCAGGTTGGCAATAGCATGTCCCTAGGCTTTAATTTTTATTTCTGTCCACATACACCAACCATCATATTTATATATAATCATCACATTTTAAATTTTTAGTATAATGTTAAATTTTATATTTCCTTTCATAAAAAGAGCAACATCAATCCCATAGCACTCTTCCTGGTCCTGCCTATAAAATCTGCATCTGGAAATGATTGTGTCCAACTATTTCTCTCCATATTTCTAGGTTTCTATTGCTTAGCTCAGATGTGTTTTTCTTTTCCTTTCCAAATGTCATTGGTATGAGCCTTTTTTCAACCATTTTCTCACCCTTTCATTTCCTTATTAACATAATCACATATTAACTCAGATCCAGCCTTTTTGTTATTTTAAAGAATATTTCTGGAAATATCTACATTCTTCTACCACATGAAGGCTTGCAAAATTTGTTCTGCCACCATTTTGATTCAAATTCTATTTCAGTTTCAAATTCTATTTCAGTTGAATTGGAGTCTGTCTTCTTTATACACATTCAACTTTTTCTGAAATATTCAAATTCTATTTCAGTTGAATTGGAGTCTGTCTTCTTTATACACATTCAACTTTTTCTGAAATATTCTCCAATGATTAACAAATCTGAAGTTCTCTTCTCCCCTATCTTATCCATATATTGAGATTTTAGAGGTCTTCCTGACTAGCCTTGCTATAAGATAGCAGGAAGCCATTTTGAAATGTTACCCTGTCATATCTGAAGCTCAGTATATGTTCTTTATGAATCAGTGCATTATTTTCAGAAACAAAGCTTGAAAAGTATATTAAACTGTTTTGCAGTATGTTAGTGCTGAATGTTTTCATCTAATGGTATATTTTATATTAAATGGGCTAAGATCTAAGCTATAATACTCTTCATTATTTTTTTTATTGAGAAAATCTGAAGAGCCTTGAAGGCTGTTAACAAAGTATTAAAGTGCATGATTCCCTAACATTATAGACCATATAATGTTGTGATAATGGCATCTATTAAATATGAGATATCAAAACTGCCACCTGCTCACTACTAACAAATCTAAAGCACAAATCTAAAAATGGAGGCTTGTCTATTGGATGGACATTTTTCAAATTACTTCTTGGTATTGTTATCCTCTCTGAACAGAATTGCACTCATTCCTTTTCCCAAAAGGTTAGAACTTACTACCTTGGAATGTTTGTTTAAGAACTCAAGTATTCTTTTTTTCTATTTATAAAAAGATCAAACGGAAGTTACTATTGTGCCAGTGGATGTGTAAAACAGATTTGTACAGGAGGTAGAAATGTATGTGTATATACATCTGTGTGTGGGTGTGCATATAGCTACACATATATACACGCACCCATTACATGACATAAAATATGGTACAGCTAGTAGTGACAATTGGGAGGAGATGCAGGAGCTTCTGCTATTAGATAAAATTGTCTAAAACTGAGGTGACAAACGGAAGTTTTCCAGTTGGGTTTTCCTCTTTGAAAGTTATGTTTTTAACAATGAAAGAAAAAAAAATCTAATCTATCCCATGGAACCAGAGGTGCTGCCTAAGAGATAACCACGTTGCTTTTGTAATTATAAGTGTCTGGACCCCTACATTATATTAGTAGCAACCTACCTCTTCTATCTACACGACAGGTCAAACAATATCAAACAATATTGCCCATCTATTTGAACAGCTTCACTAAAAATGTTTGGCTTGAAAAGCAAGAGAACTTGATAGGCATGTATCAAATAAGAAAACTGGATAGCAGGGTAGCAACATTAGATTGCTTCTTGTTATCTAATGGTACAAACTCCTATTGCATTATGTGCATATTGATCAGTCACATGACTGTTTTCCAAGTGAGAAATAACAATGCACCTGGAATGACCAAGGGAAGATACCTACTATACAGGAATTGAAAAAAATGAAAAAATAATGATTAGTGACAGCCAAAATTGAGTAAGGGTACAGAACAGAACATCACCTAATAAAATAAAATAATCACCAGTGAGTGGTTTCATATGATTGGATATCTTAAATTCTGTTTTAATTTCATTTTATGGTAATTCAGATATTAAATTTTATGCTACTGTATTCGCTGTAATGTTACAATACACTGTATTACTAATAGTGCTATATAATCTTAAACATTTCACAATGCATAATAAACATTGCTTAGATACAACATACAATACAGTATATAGAGATTCTCCCTAGAGCTAAGGAGAGCAAATTCTGATTTAGGATTCTAGAAAACTTTGAAAAAAACTGGCTGTGCTTCCAGGTTGATGTTTGTTTAATGGTTTTCTTTTGTGGATTTTCTTGCTCGAGCATGTTAGTCCAATCTATCTATTGATTTAATATTTTAGTTGCTTTATGTCTCTTCTAGATTTATGTGTTGTCCAGAATCCACTGGAGATGGGCAGCCAAATAAATTTAAAAGAATAAAAATAACAGACAGAAAAACAAGAAAGCTATTGACTGTTCACTATGCATTACATAACCATAGTGATAATTGATAGATTACACACGCCTGGCAGAAATGGAAGCAGAGGTTTTACTTCAAGTCAAACAAACTATCCTAAAAGAACCACATGCAATGGCTGATTATGGAAAAGACAGTCAAGAACAAGCATTGATCCAAGTTAAAAACTGGAACTAATTTGGGCAACAAAGCATGAATATCAAGATAATTTAATAAACATAAGAAAAGAATACTGGCAAGGAAAAGCATGATATGCTCCAAAGATTGAAGGTATCGTGGGGACACAACCTTGATAGCATATAATCATCAGCTAATGACCTGCATAGATCCTATTCTATATCACAGGAGCAATGTAGCACTAGGTAAATCATCTTGGGCTTGATGGTCACTGTTCCTATTTTAGGTGATTGTCAGAGCAAAAAACAGGTTGCAGTTAAAACACCATTTTAAAATCTACATAGAGATCTACATAGAGATCTACATAGAGATCAAGATAACGGCAGCCAGTTTTTAAAATTATGGAACCAACTCAAATTAACCTGTACTTAGGTTAATTTGGCAAAAAAAAAAATGCATAAGATCCAGAGCTCAGCTAAAACATAGCCAAAGAACTACAGAACACATCTGATGTATTTCTCCGCTGATATTTTGAACTAAATGAAATTTGGGGGATTGTAGCTGAGCAGTAGATTGCAGAAGGCTAATTTATACCAAAGGGATGATTGCCATTCACCAGTTCTCCAAGCAGCCCTTGAAATCAAGGGACACAGCTTCTTGGGATAACCTTGTTGTTTCCAAATTTAAGATATGAAAAAAAATAATAATAAAAGAGTTGTGGAAATATTTGAATAAGCACATCTACTCCTACAGTTGGTCTGCACTGAATGTAGACCAAATAAAAGAAGTTTTGTTTTAAAGATTTATAAAGGATCTTAAAAGAAGAGTTTTATATGCATTCTTAGGCATTCCAAAACACTTCTTGTAAAGTCTTTGTTTGGCCCTACTGAATACATTAGAGAATCATATTCCCTAAATTACATGTAATTAAATATAAAGTTAAATGCAATCAAATTCAGTTTCTGGCCTTCTGTAGTGTTACATTTCACACAAATGACTGGAATGTCCTTGGCTCAGAAGATATTTTACATCACAGATCTTTCCTGTTAAGAAATGTAAATATAATAAACTGCAAAGATAGCAGTCATTAGAGGTGACTAAAAAGACATGCTAGACATATCTTCATATTTACAAATGGTAAATAAAGGAATATGGTTTCAAGAAACCTTAGGAACTTTTTGAATTTAATGGAAAATTTTATTCTGCCACCAATCTCAAGAAGCCACAATTGCATTAAAAAAAAAAAAAGCATATGATGAACAAATTGTAAACCTTCANATCTCAAGAAGCCACAATTGCATTAAAAAAAAAAAAAGCATATGATGAACAAATTGTAAACCTTCAAATTAATAAATCATTCCCTTGCAAACTTAGTCAACAATGCTGACAATGGCCATATGTCTGAGTCATAAGCCTACAAATTTTCCATCTCCCTTTGTTTCCTGGAGCACTTTGACCATGGCCTTAAGCTGCTGGAACAGACCAGGTAGCCTCCAATTCTGAAAGAAGGGCCAGCAATGAAAGGGCTGATAATCTACCACAGGACTGCATTAAACAAGAGCAAATCAATATACTTTACTACATGTCACTGACCCTGCAACACAGCAAGCTTACTCAGGAAGTCAAAGTGCTAAAATCTACTACTATTACAGTGCTATTTGGCATACTATGATCAATCCAAATGATTAATGGGAAAAATATCAGTAAAATACAAATTCATAGTTTAAAAACTGATAAGTTTTTCATTTTTCAGCCCAGACTGAAAATGTGGCACATAAGTCAACACATTTTTTTTTTTTTGTCATGCTCATATTCGGTCAATTCCGGCAACATAAGGGATTTGATTATTACAAATTCTGAGTGCTTCAGAAGTTCAGATTTGGGTTTGTTTATATACCTATAGTCTATTATATTTAAAGTGTAGGTTTCTTTTAAAAAACTATGTGCAAGTTCTTCTCCATTTTGTCTGTATTCCCGATAAAAACAGAGGTGGGATGAGGATACAGTTTCTGTTGGTTATTGCCCCGAAATTGTTTTTTAAATCACACATTCAAGTAAAACTGTAGGCAGAACAAGGATAGAAAACACTATAAGTGGAAAATGATTTTCTTGAAAACTTCCTGCATACTTATAGTCATGATCTGGAACTGGGAAGCCCTTGTTTTTGTTTTTGCTTTTAAAAAGAGTATTGATAGCACAATTTTAAAATGTGTGTTAATTTTAATATTTGCTTGATTTTTAAATAGTCTAAAGAAGGTAAACAAATGCACTGAATATAGAATAAAAAGAAAATAAATCATAAATACTACATTATAATATAAATTATAATATATATATATTGAATTTAAAATTCTAGAGAAACATGAGAGTACCATCTCAAACACAAATATTTCAGATTGGATATAAACACAGTCCATAATGATCAAGTAACAGGATTAAACAGAACTTTGACCCTAAAAGTTCAGATGCACAATATTTCTACAAAGATCTTTTCAAGGTCAAAAAAAAAAAGTCTAGTGTCTAACTGAAGCATAGACCTTAGAGATAGAACTTGTTCTGGGTAGGTTCAAATACCTGATTTTTCAATTATTATTAGTTAAATTAATTACAATCCAATGTGCACTGAAATACAAACTTATATATCATTAAAGCATTGGAAAGTATTGAATTTTTTATTAACTACAAAAAGGTCATAGTAATGTTGTTGACAGAAAAATATATATGAAATATGAATATGCATATTCTCTCTCTCTCTCTCTCTCTCTCTCTCTATCACACACACACACACACACACAATTCATAACAAAGAATGTCAGAATTTGGTAATATTACTGTCAATCATCTAAACAATTTGAATGCAAAATTGTTCCCACTGCAAAACAATCTTTAATGTTACAATTTATATTCAGTTTTTGGCAGAGTGGCTTTAAAGACTTAGAAATAAATATTAACTAACTAAATGCTTACCAAGGTTTATATTTACTTTCTAGTTTTTCTTATCTTAAAAAATATTTTTTTTGAAATAAAAAGAATCAAAAAATTCAATACTGCAGATTTTCCTCAAAGATCCTTGGAATATGGAGTGGAATCCACAAAGAATTTCCTTTTGCAGATGCCTTGGATTAAATGAGGTCTGTCCCATGTTTGTATTTGGTTAATTTGAGGATGGAGTGTTTCACCATTGGGGAAATCTTTTGCATATTTAAATTCTACTTTCCATCCATATTAAATATATGTTGCTTATACAACAATATTCATAAACACATTTACTGCTCTATAACCAACAGCTTACATCAATGTAAAGATAATCACCATACCTGATCCATAACTAACACTGGTTAGTTTTTTAAAAAGTAACTTCAAGGAAAATTATAATGAATTTTTTCTGCATCTACATAATTAAAGCCATTTGACAACTTTATCCAGCAGATTTAAACATAAAGATAGCTGTCTTTTTAAATTCATGTATTGCTGAGTACCACCTTTTGCTGTTGAATTTGTAAAAGCAAATATGAGAAGTAAATTTAATATAAAGGAAAAACAAAGAGCTACATAACTGAAATATACACAATAAAATGAAAAAAAAAGAGATTTTTTAAAAAATAAAAATTGGATATATTTTATCAACATGAAAACATATTGGAATTCATAATGCAACATAACAAGTAAGTCAATAGCAATTCTTTAAATAAGTCACCTACAAAAGAACATCTGGAAATAGGTAACAATATTATGATCACCTACCATTTTTTATTTTCTTGCTTGCATAATTTGTATACTGCATGATGACTCAATGGGTTAAAATTATTTATATCATTTGGGAAAGATATGCAGTAACTTCCTTGATTACTACTTCGGTGTGTTTGTGTATATGCGATTGTTTTCCCAAATCCTAAATATTCCCCCTCCCCATTCCTAGAACACTTAACTGTTTTCTTCCCAACAGCTGCATTAAAAATCCCACACAACACATTTTGATTGTGATTCTTTTCCCATAAGACTAAATGCTTACCTGTGTACCATTCCGTAATTTACAGTTCAGCCACTTCAGAACTAATAAATGTCAAACTGATTGCAAGCTATATAGCCTAACTAGGATGTTACTTTCAAATTACTTTCAAATTAAAATGTATAAAAAGGGAAAACAAGGGAAACTTACCTAAATTCTTTTCATTTAAATATATTAAAATAAATATTCAGGTGCATATTCTGGACCAACTTAGATGACAGTTGCTGCCCTGGTTTTGGAATGGTCATAATGCCAGTAACATTCTTAAAGGTCTTCACCATCACTTTAAGTACTATTACAGAAGACTTAAAACAACTATTATAGAAGATTTAATACAAGACTTAATTCATCATAAATTCAAAGGCATAGATAGGTTTAGCTATGTGCTGCCCTCAAATTTAATGTTCTACCTGTAAATGTTTCCAAGTCAAAGTCAGAAAACACAGACTGCATTCAATCATTTGTTTAAAGTTAATATTAACAGTATTTTTTCTGCATTTCATCACAAGTTGTAGACACAGGCAATGAAAGAAATATTGAAAAAGAATATGTGATCTCCCAGATCACAACAAAATGAAGTAATACTATTTTTTTAAAAAAATCTACCATGGAAGACTGAATTTCATGATATATTAATTCAAAATTATGTGTAAATGTTACATGATTTATCAGTAGAGTTCATCTGGGGTTCGGCAGCATCAAAAAATTCAAACAAATAAATAAACAACATAATAATAACATCCCTGTTACTTGCAAGAATTATCTTTATTAATAGTTATCACCAAAGCAATGTTACACAAGCATGCAATTAAAATGACTATAGTAATCACTTACTATTTTATTTCTTCCAATTTCATGTTTCATCATCATTATCTCATATAGTACAGTCATTGAAAAATTTGCAGACCATGCCACTATCCTAGAATAAGAGTTGGACTTGATCCCTGCCTGAAACCAACCCACATAACCCCTGTGTTTCAGTTGTAAATGGGACAAAGTAAGATATATTTTCCTACTAAATAGATTTGTTTGGAAAACATAGTTATACATAGATTGAATTTGAAAGTAGTGACTTTTGAACTACTTTACATAAATAGAGAATCAGTAGGAATAATGGGATTTGACAGGTAAAACATACATATTTCTTCAGAAATATTCCGGATTTAGCACTTGGGACTATAAAATGAAGCAACTTGGCTCTGCTTGTGAGGCTCGTATTCTGTAGAAGAATATCCCAGAAATATACTTTTCTTCCAGAGTTATGGTTGAATAGAACCAGGACAGAAATGTAGTAATTCATACTCAATTCTGAATGTGGCTCAATGTTTTGAGTAGACTAACTGCAAAATATTTTCCCATTTAACTGTGTGATTCATAAAAACATTCTTAAGATGATTTAAGATCTCATTACTAAAATTAATATGGTCTTTAGCTCAACTAATCCAAAACTCAAAATTAGTATAAAATCTCAGAGAGTAAGCAAATAAAAGTATGAGGAATTTATCTATGGTTGGTTGGTTTGTTTGCAATAAGCATTAGCTAACTGATTTCACAGTTTATTTACATGGTACCCTGGGGATCATGATATAGTATGACTCCCAAATATATTTTGCCATCATGCCGCTTATCATAATAGAATTGCCTGCAGTTTTGTGCCATTAATGGCTTCATATACATTATTGTTCATATACAATAATGACATTAAAGCTGATATGTTGGAGTAGTCCCTCACTTTTTTTTTCTTTCTTTCATTCTTTCTTTCTTTCTTTCTTTCACAAGAAAGGAGGAAGTGCAGATGATGGTAAGTCCTAAAAGATAATCAGGGAATGATTGAAAGCACAGGTGATTTTTCAGTGGATAGTGGGAAATTCAACTCTTCTTGATTTAGAAGTTATTTTCTACAATTGAGATGTTGGGTTTCTACTCCATAGAAAAACATATTATACTGCAATCCTAAATATTATATTAAAATAAATAAATAATTTCATGAGTAAATCCAATATATATTTGGCTAGGTACACCTAGAAAACATAGTTCAATGAAATCCTTTAAAACTTTTAGTTCTGTTACACTAAAATTATGGATTGAATAAATACTAATAAAATAATTTGGGAAACAGAAAACATCATTTCTAAATTGCAGGAATATTATAATTTACTGATAAATTATGAATGTATTAATCACTGTGTGAATTGTATGAATGCAGTCATACAAATGTACAAGCTCACATCTGAATATATGGCTCTTACATGACCTTTCCATGAACTCTGTATGATAGCTGTAGTAATGAAATGGTTCTGCTTCTTGATCTGATGTTCCCACAGACTAAAACAATTAGTTTTTATTTATTTATTTAGCCAGGCTCTATAGAGCTTCTAAATTGAAATAAATTGGCAGAAGCGGAGCACATTTCCCAGAAGCTAGTCTACAAAAATATGTATTGAATTAATACATTATTTAAGACTACAAGCAGTCTTCCTGCCCCAGGGAATCTAAAGATTTGTTCCTGGTTAAAAAAAAGATACTATGCAGATACTGGGCAGGGACAAAAAGAATCTTGTATTTTCTTTCTTATAATAGGATGAACATAAAACACGCACTTCACATCAATTACTTACATTTGTAATTGAGATAACAACATAACCCACTAGGCAGTCTCTCTTTGCATGGTTGATGTTATTGAAAATTACAGTTAAGGAAGCAAGAAAATATTAAATTAGAGGCATCGTGACTTTTTAAAAATAATTACTATAATTACAAATCAAACCATTTCACTAAAGTTATTAAGTTTACAGCAATCAATTGTCTGCTCCTTGGAAGTAGTCTATGTATCACTTTTAGAGAAATTCAAACCAATTTAATTAACCTAAATCAAATAGATAAAAACAAATAGATTGAAGCCTTGAGCCTAAAGGTATAAACACTATGTGAATCACAGTTGTACAAAATCAGCCAGGGTTAGGTTCTGTTCATAGCATAGAAGCTGGTTGAAATAGCCTTCAGAAAGAGCCATCAGTCACAATGATGAAATATTGACCAATCATTCATTATGTATAATAAATTCATTGGTAGAAAGTCATGCAGTAGATCAGGGCTGTCAAACTTGCAGTGTCACATTGTCATCATGTGTTGTATTGTGATTTTTCACCCCTTCACTAAACCAGGGGTTTGCATGGCCAACACGTGACACATGGGCTGCGAGTTTGACACCCCTGCAATAGAGTCTCTTCTCTACTGTAGCATTGACTAATATCTTCTCCTCTATCTTTCATTCCTTTTTCTGACTCTGTGTATGATGAGTGTTATCTATACAATACACCAGACTGCCTGTGGCTAATGTGTATCTGTTACATCAGGGTGCCCCATTAGATCCAGAAAAGAAAGTATATTTAGACACTACCAGGGACTTATATTTGGTAGGACCGGGTGACAGGCCTTCTCTGATGCGGCCTTCACCTTATGGAACACTCCCCCTCTTTCATCCCTCTTGATGTTTTGGAAGTTCCTCAAAATCTGTTTATGTCACCATACCTGTGTGTCCAAAGGAACCAGAGACATGTTTAGATGGCTCCATTATTGAGATGGAAATACTTTTTCTCTCCCTGCCTGGGTTTTGTATATTGTCAGCTAAAAAGATACTCCTTTGGCTTTTTTAGCTGCCAGAAAAAGGGAGTGGGGGAAAATAGTGCATTCCTTAAGTGTGTAGATAATCACCCTGGCAGCCCAAAGTTGTTGGAGCGCAAGAAAATTATTGGAGAGCATGATGATTCTTGGGGATGGATGTGTCCCATTGGAGAATACACATCCAGGCTGTGGTGGGAAGACCAGGGTCAAGGGGAAAATGAATTGTGTATTTTAGTATCGGCTGCATCTAGCTAACATCAACAGGTCCACTTCTAATAAATCAATTGTTTTTTCTCTGAGATACGCTAGAGACTTATAATTTGAATGGGGGGTGGATTTGTTGGAGTCCTTTCCCCCTTGACCCTGGTCTTCCTCCCACCATATTTTAATTAACCTCTAATTATTTTTAAATTGACTTTTTATATTTTTAAATGCTTGTTTTTACATATGTATTTTTTAAAAAAATTTATTATTACATGCTACCCAAATCACATCTTGTAAGATGGCCAGCTATTTGTAAGTTTGATTAATGAATAAGTAAAATAAATGCCATAACATCTTGGTGGAATTTTCTGCATTTCCAAATTTGAAATTGTTCTGCAGGATGTTCCACACTTCAAAATCATCATATATTACATATATCTCATCTTCATCCATTGTTGCTGGGAAGTTCAGCATTGGTTCAATATCTGTCCATGTGGTCACCGTACTTCAGTGACTTATTTTAAAGGGAAATCTTATCCACATTTCAATCAGCAAATTCTGTTATGTTCAACAGGTATTTGTCTGAGAATATCATATAAGTACAGGTAGTCCTCCACTTACAACAGCTCATTTACTGACTGTTCAAAGTAACAACCACACTGAAAAAAGTGACATGATCATATTTCACACTTACAACCTTTAAAGCATCCCCATCATCATGATCAGATACTTGGCAACTGATTCATATTTATGACCATTGCTGTGTCTCTAGATTATGTTATCACCTTTTGTGACCTTCTGACAAGTAAAGTCAATAGGGAAGAGAAATTCACTTAACAACTGGGTTATTAATTTATCAGCTACAATGATTCACTTAATAACTTTTGCAAGAAAGGGGAGCAAAGCTCACTTAACAAATGTATCACTTAACAGAGATGTTGGGCTTAATTATGGTCGCAAGTTGAGGACTGTCTGTACCCATCCTAAATGTTCCTTGGCAATCAGCATCTGGAAACTGCTTTAAGTTAACCCCATTCAGTAAATAAAATTGTCAGCCTTCTGATAATTCTATACTGATATTGATGCTGTACTTATTCTCTTTTAGCAGTATACATCTATACTGCTAAATACTGTCAGCCTTCAAGATCTTCTGCTATTGCTTTGCATCTTTTCGACTGCCATACGTAATGGGAGGGGGGAAGAGGG
>BHFT01004107.1:0-23574 GCA_004320025.1 Laticauda laticaudata
CACAACGGATGCATCGCGTTTTCCAATGGATGGCAAGCTTTTTTTAACATTTTACATCCTCCTTGCATCTGTAAGTGCAGTGGGACCGGGGGTTTACTTACTTCACATCTTACTCTCAATAGCAATAAAAATGGCATCTTGCTCACATGTGGAGTTACTTTGCTATCCAGCTCAGCAGAAATCTCTGAAATTTGTTCACACACATAAGTAAAATACCTACCTCGCCACCAGCTATCTGAATAACTAAATTGTGAGAACACAAATCTCCTCCCCTCTTTTCAATTAACTACTCTCCTCCTGATATACATGGCTAGTGTAACCATTGCTAAACTTCTAGAAATTCAACGCCAAAGCTTTTATATTTGATGGGCTTTTCGATTAAAAAGCTTTGAAGAGACTCAGTTCCACTGGGTTTCAAACCAGCATGACCTGTGGTTGCTGGTCCTTGTGGAAAAAATGTTTTTTGAGAAATTACCAATGGCGATGGCAGTTTCATCTAAATCTGGACCTTTTACAATTTGATTTCTCATTTTTTTCCTGAAGAAAGGGAAAGATTTTCTCAGAATTTCTCAAGGATGAGAATACTTTCCATGAGTTGACAACAGCATCTTACTGATAAAGCTTATTTATTGAAGTCACTGAAAATTTGAAGGATGATAATTCTTTGCCATTGCTCTTAGCAGCAAGAGAAACTTAAAATTGTATGTGGAAATAATTTTCTTTCTACAGCAATCTCTGTAGCCAAGTATACATGAGTATTTGTATAAAGCCCATGTCACAGTGAACCAACGGATGCAAAGAGGATGTAAAACGGACAAAAAACCTTGCCATCCATTCGAGCTTGATCCATGTCGCAAACAGCGATAATCTGCCTCCATTTTGCTTCCTATCTATCCGTCAGACATCCGTTTTATTGACGTTCATCCGGGTCCAAAGTTTTGGGCTGCTAAAACTTTTGCGCGGAAAAATATATCCAGTTCGTTCCGGTTCCTGCATACCGCTCCGCATCCCACTACGCATCCGTTCGGCATCCGTTAGCATTCCTGCCTATATCGCTAAGGACATCGCTGCGGGCATCCGTTGCAACTTGCATCTGCTCGGGATGCAGGGAGGAAGCGGAACGGACCAGAACAGATGCAAGAACGGATGCAGGAATGGAATGCCAAGCGGAAAACAAAGCGTTTTAAAACGGAAAAAACGTTCGGCAGAGGGACTATCTCGCGATATTAAGGATGTGTACAGGATGCTAGAGAATGCCTAGAGGATACTAGAGGATGCGAGGGCACCTATACTGCCTATAAAAAGGTGGGAGCAACTCATCTGCATCTCACTTTCAGACAGCAGGCCTAGCTGTGGCAGACTCTGCAGCCTTCATCTGACTCTTCCTCTTCACAAGCATTTCAGTCATGTCTCACGTGAATTGGTGACAAAGTCCTTTCGGCAGCACCAATCCTTTACAAAAGTGCGAAAATCATCTACAGGCTTTGTGAACTCTACTACAGGCAGAAAAGGAGCACCGTAACAAAAAAAGTTGGGTCCGAAGATGGTTGAGAAGAGCAGAGGACGGACTGTAAACAACAAGCTGATGTGGAGGAGCTCCAGGAGCAAGACACTCGGGCATTCCAGAACTTCATGAGGATGCCTCCAGCCATGTTTGACGAACTTGTGCAGCGCCTGACACCCAGGTTGACAAGACAAACACAACTTCTGCCCAGCTGGACTGGCTCAAGGTGGCACTCACTCTGCAGCCTGGCCTCAGGGACCACCTTACAGGAGCATGCAGTAGGGCTGGAGGGTGCACCCGCACCATCAGTTTGGTTGTCAGAGGAAGTGGGCAGGCATCAATTGAAGAATACAAGAGGCAGCTCCTCCAGTGCCCTCCACTGAAGAAGGAATGGAAAAAAGTTCACGAGCGGCAGTGGTATCAGAAGTGGAACTTCCCGCACACGTGTCCGGTTGAGCCATCGATGGCAAGCACTGGCTGGCAAAGCACCAGCCAAGTCAGGGTCATTTATGTTCAACTCAAGGGCTTCTCTTCAGCATCATCCTCTTCGCCATGGTCGATGCTGACTACAAATTCATTGATACATCAATGCTTCAGGCAACGGCTATTCTTCAGATGCCAGGATACAACACGCAGTACTCAAGGAGGGGCTGGAAGCACTCATGGTGGGCTTCCCAGATCCAGACCCGCTGCCAACAGACACGTCAAGATGTGCCTTCACTTCATAATGGGGGTGGTGCTTTCTCCTTCACACCTACCTCTATGAAGCCTACACACTCCAAATACTACCCGTAGAAGAGAAGATCTTCAACTACAGGCTGTTCAGGGCAAGACGGGTGGGTGGCGAACGCCTTTGGATCCGTGGCCAACGAGGTTCGCGGTACTTCTCACCCAACATGCAGCACAGCGCCAGAGACCATGAGGAGGATCGGGTGGAAGCTTTGCTGATCCTGCACATCTTATGCGCACATACTATCCAGTCTTGCAGAACAGGCTTGTGAGCATCAACAAGGCAATGGAGGGACTGGAGCTGGGGAATGGAGGCAAGGGCAAAAAGCTTGATTCGCACTAGAGGGATGTGCAAGGCCCATAGAGCTACGTGACGCGAGAAGATGAGCGCAAGAAGACATCGGTGAACTCCCCAGCTGAGCAGTGGAGTGGCAAGACAGGAATGGTAAATGCTTAATGGATCGCTTCCTTCAGCCTGTCTCATCAACACGGATGAGAATTGGGACATGTATGTTTGGTTGGGCTTAAATGAACAGGGCGTTAATAAGAGTTGTGTTTATGTTGACATGTGTGGATGATTGATTATATCGTTATTGATACTAAAGGGCCTAGGTGTGGCAGCTGGGAGGGTTGGACCATACAGTCAGCGTTACTATGCTTTGACTGGAGGTTTATCTATCCCGCAGCTATTACCCATCCAAAGGTATCCGCTGCCATCCCACAGGTATCCTTCTCAATCCACAGCTATTTTATAACACATCCCACAAGCATGCAAAGATTAAACATTTCTAAAAGTTTTCCAGCAAGACTTTATTTAAAAAAAGAAAATGAAGCAAAGTGGTGTGCATCAAAAAATAAGACTTAATAACAACAAGCCTATAAGACAAAAAATGATTCTTTGGCACTCCTCTTGGTCGTCAAGGTCTCAGGGGTGAAGGGTGGGCAGGTGCTGTGGAGGTGGCTGGTGCTGGGAGTGCTTGTATCAGCTACTGCAAAGCAGAAGCAGCCCAGAGCCCCAGCCCAGAAGAGCGAGCTCCGTGCTGCAGAAGCAGCAGAACCTAAAGTGGAGGGCCAGGGGGCGGTATGCGTAGCCCTGTCCCTCTTGCAAGGGTGGCAGCAGCTGGCTGAGGCTTGCTGTGCTTCAGTATGGTTGCTGGGGTTGGCTGGCCGGCAGGAGGCTGGCAGGAGAGGGTGGCAGCAAGGCTGGCCAGCAAGGCTTGCCAGGCAGACATGCAGGCAGGCAAGGCCAGGCAGCCAATCCTTCCAGCAGCGGTCTTTTCTCTGAAAATGGTGCCCTGCTTCCGACTGCTTCCGTTATATGCCGCGGGGCCTGACGCAATGCATGCCTCCCTGCATGCGCAATTAACGCCAGCATTCCGCTAGGCGCCGCTGTGCCATCACTGTGCATCCACCTCATCCGTGTGTATCACTGTGCATCCTCCGCTGTAATCCGTTTTCACGTCGCTTCGCTGAGGCCCCCGGAAGCCCTTCGGTTGTCGCGTTCTGCTCCATCCGTTCCGTCTGCTGGGCTTCTGTTGCATCCCTTTCCCATCCGCCCTGTGTCTCCACCGCGTCTGTGGTTTCTCCGCTCCAGTTAATGCAAATTTTTGCCCTTTGAGAGCAGATTAACAACAGATGGAACATTTTGCTCGTCCGCTGTGTCCTTTTTGCATCCGTTGGCCAGTGTGACATGGGCTTTAATGAGCGTAGATCCCAAAAACTCTTCACTGCATCTCAGTATGCTGACAATTCATTTATCTAATAGATCCTTCAAGCATAGCACATGGTTTTGTGCACTATCCAGAGTCCACTGGAGTTGGGAAGCCACAACAAATTTAAATGAATAAATGACTGACTGACTGATTGAATGATCTTTTTACCCTAAAATAAGTTGTCCAGCACTACCTTATGCCATTTTTCAGCTGCACAAAACCAGCTAATCTGCCCTTCCTGTTTTATTGGTAACAGTTTCTGAAGAATAGAAATATATGCTGGCCTCCTCACCTGGTCCCCAGTCTGGCACAAAGACAGCTTATGTCTATCTTGTCTAGTATAGTGGTATGATGCTTACCTTGAACATGAAAATTTTCTGCATCAGTGTGTTCATTGGCCTGTAATTCTCGACAACTTCAGCCATGTGAAAGTAATCTGCGTCCTGAGGTAAGAAAGAAATAAACCAATTTCAGCATGTAAAGCCTACGGAGGTTTTCTAGGCAAACATTCTGCTATAAACAAGAGGTAGCAAATAGCTGATACAAATGAACAGGGACAACCAAAGTAACACAACAATCAGAGTTTTGGTCTAGGGCTAAGGTAACTCAAGTTCCAATCTATCTTTACTTATGGAAGCTCATTGAGTGATTTTGGGTGGTCTTAGTCTAACTTACTTTGGGACATTGGTGTGTGGGGAGAAAAAAAGAGGCAAAACACTGTATATACCAATTTGACCCTTTGAAAGTAAAACAAGAAATATATCAATGAAACAAGCAAGCACAACAATGCAAGCTCTCCAACAGCTTTGGGTAACCTTTGTCTGCTTAGACTTGGGTTTAGTTCATTCTCAGCACACTTCCTTATGATTTTCATTCAGAGGCTCTTTTTTTTTTTTCACTCTCTTCCTCCTCCTGCCTTTCCTGCATTTATTTTGCAGATTCTTTATCATTTTTTCAGTTTTAGGCGACTGGGGGCTAAAACATATGAAGAATGGTTGCTGGAATTGGGTATGTCTAGTTAGGACCAGAGGTGACATGATAGCAGGAAAGAAGGACCAGGGGTGGCATGATAGCAGTGTTTCAATATCTAAGGAGCTGCCACAAAGAAAAGTGAGTCAAGCTATTCTCCAAAGCACCTGAGGGCAGGACAAAAAGCAATGGGTGGAAACTAAACAAGAAATAAGCAGAAATGACCAAACAATTAATCAGTGTAATAGCTTGCCTCCAAAAGTTGTGGGTGCTCCAACACTGGAAGTTTTTAAGAAGAGATTGGACAGCCATTTGTCTGAAATGGTATAGGCTTTCCTGCTTGAGCATGGAGGGTTGAACTAGAAAACCTCAAAGGTTTCTTCCATCTCTGTTATTTTAATATTCATATGTATCACTCACGGTTTATTATTTTAAATAAATTCTTATGGATTCCTAATTTACATTAAAAATATTTGTTCCCTTATAAATTAGAGGTGGAATTCCAAGGACAATTTTCACAGGCTAATATAGCATTTGAATTTTGGAAAATCATTGTTTCCATCATGGAAATATCAGTTAAGGAATAGACCTGACAAATCTTACTTGGTCAAACATGGAGCCTTTCATTCCCTCTGCACCTCCGGCCCCACTTTTCTCTCATGTTCCAAAATGGCTTCATTAAAATAAAAGCGCAACCTTAGAGACTACGGAATACTAGGTACCTAAACGGTATTTATTTATGACTGGCCTAAATGTAAAGTGAATTAAAATTTAAAAGATTGAACTCAGGTAGGCTTCAGATGTCTATGCAATAACATCCATTAGGAAGATGAAAGAACACAGAATACCCAAGTCATAAGGACATGTCAGTTTAGCGGTCAAGCATACCTTTAGAGTTAATAGAAAAGCAAATTAAAGAAATATTAGGTTGCTCTCATAATTATTGTACAAAAAGGGGGGAAAATCCATGGTTCTAAAAGATTCATTGAAAAAGGAAGCTTGGTAGATAGGGTAATAGAGTTAATACTGCCTAAAAATAATGCTACAATCCTGTCCATGTTTACTCTGCTTGAGAGCACTTATAGCTGAGGAAACATACCAGCACTTTTGCTCTGAGGCAGTATGTGCATGAAAGAAAGACATTTTTGTGGTGAACATTACTGATATAGTTGTTTTTGAAGAAATAAAGAATTTGAACTGAAAAGTCAAAGATAGCTGGCTTTTGCTCCTGAATTGGTTTGAAATGTTCATTTTCCTTACATTATTCTTAATTTTCCACATTACAATGTAATATGATTTCATTAATTTAGGAAGAGTTTATAACATGTACGAATCAAGAAAGAGTTCTGTAAAGAAATAATCCTTGGCAACTACCTTAACACACCTGTTAGGATATTGAATTTAGTAGCTAGAACAGTAAAGTGCACAGTAGGTCAGAACACACAGTTGTAGTTGATTAGTTAGAGTGCTGACTCAGGCATGAGGCTATGCTATGATTGGTTGCCGTAAGTACAAAGAAGGAGTTTCCCCTTTTTCCCACCTTTTTCTTCTGTGTGCTCTGGATACTCTTTAATTTACCTCATGTGTTTCTGATTATCTTGTGTTCTTTCTTTCTGGATGGTGACAAAGACTGCTTCAGCTGTCCATGTGAAGTTAGAGACACTAACACAAACTTGCTGTGCAATTCCTTGACAACACCTGTCCCATCTCCAAATCCACAGAACTGTATTTCTTTCATTCTCTTGCTGGCATCTTGACCTTTCTTTCCATCAGGGTCATCTGAATCCAGTCATTTTATCTCCCTGTGGCTATTAAAGTCTTGATTCACTCTGGGTGACTCCCGTCTTTTTGCTCTTCATTGGCCAAGCTATCAAACATTTTGGCCAGAGATTTGTACTGTCTCCTTTCTAACTCTTGCTTATTTCTGAGTGGCCTTTCTAATGAGATTCCACTGCATCTGGTTTCCTAATGCACTGCTTTCTTCATTCTCTTCTTTCCTCACTCTCATTTTTCTGTTTTTGGAGAAAAAGTTGGAGCCCAAGATATGTTGGGTTAGGGTTAGAAAACTCTCTGCTTTTTCCTAAGAACTATTTCCTTTCCCTTTTATTCTATCCCACCTATTACTACATGACTTTTAGAAGCTGGGGTTGGTTAAGTTATAAAGTGGAGCAAGAAAATGTAAGAAGAACCTCCTATTATTTCCAGATTTTTTACCCAGGTTTACCTATCTTTAGGACATTTATTCCTGCATTCTACAATGTAACTATTTAGCATAACTTCTGCCTTCCATGGACTTCATAGCAACCCTTGAATTATACCAATGAGACCAGAACTTTTGCTTGCTTTCAATATGTTTTCACTAGTATGCAGGAGAAGTTGTTCAAATAATGAGTGTACATTACAGATAATGTGTAACATTGCATTAGTAGGCTCTTTCTATAAATGCTCTTTCTAGCATTGTTTCCATAGTTTGATTTATTTATTTATTCAACCCAAATGGTAGCTTTCTCAGTAACACTGATGCATCCTTCCTTGTGCTACATCAGGGTTCTTCAACCTTGGCAACTTGAAGACTTGTGGACTTCAACTCCCAGAATTCCTCAGCTAACCATGATGAATTCTGGGAGCTGACAAGTTTAAGACTTGAAATCCTCAAGTTTTAAAGTTGTCAAGGTAGGAGATCCCATGCTACATGGACTGTTCTACTATGTGCCAAATATATTGTTATATAAGAGTTCTCAATTCAGTAATTAGGTTTCTCTTCCTCTACTACTTTCATGAAAAAGCTATGAATTTTATTTCTATGTTGAAGTATATAAGGATGATTGTGACAGCAGGTGCTGCTTTTATTTTATTCATTTCAAATGTTTGTATGCCACCTTAAAAACTTTGCACTAACGATTCATAAGTTCCTGTGGATTCTGGTTGACTCAGTAGAGGTTGGCTAAGGTTGAAGTTATGCATGAGAATTGACATGTAACCAATCTTCAGCTTGTTGCCTGAAAGTTAGGTGGAGAAATAACAGAAGAATGCCATGTGTGCATATAAAAAAATCTCTCCTGTTACTTAATATTGATATTTTGTTGAAAAACTAGCTTAAATGTTGCATTAGGTTTCCTTTGATATACCTGAGTTTACATTCTAGTTCTATAAATAGGGCTTACTTTGTATAACAGTTCCTTTATTTTGCCCCTGGTTTGTTCAGATCTTTCCAGAGAGCCTGACAACTAGTCAAAACACATGTTATTATTATGGACATAATGCACAGGAGAGTTATTCAGTAGTTTAGAAAGCCACTTAAATTATGTTAAAAATGTGCATTAAAATGTGTGTATTTTTTTTCCTCTTCACTTCTGCTCTCCAGGCATCCAAGTCTACTTGAGGCTGATGAAGAAAATTGGAGGGTGAAAATCCAGGGTTAAACCAGTTGTTTTTGGAGCAGGGATGTGCTAGAGAATTATATTTATTTATTTCAATTTATTGGTTGCCCAAACCCAGTGGACTTTTAATATAATTTGTATCTATGTAATAAATAAATTACATTTTTTCTCCCGGTATCCTGGTGGCATGGCAATTAGAATCAATATTGCAGGTTACATCTACTGACTGCCTACTGCAAGCAGTTCAGCAATTCGATTCTCACCAGGCTCAAAGTTGACTCAGCCTTCCATCCTTCTGACGTGGGTAAAATGAGGACCCAGATTGTTGGGGGCAATATGCTGACTCTGTAAACTGCTTTGAGAGGGCTGTAAAAGCCCTGTGAAGCAGTATATAAGTCTAAGTGCTACTGCTATTGCTATCATTACAGATAGCCCTTAACTTACAACCATTTATTTAGGGATCATTCAAAGTTACAACAGCACTGAAAAAAATGACTTAGAACTGTTTTTCACACTTATGACCATTACAGCATCCTCATAGTCATGTGGTCAAAATTTGGACACAGGTTACCCAGCATGTATTTATGATGACTGCGGTGCCCTGGAGTCATATGTGATCCCCTTTTGTGACCTTCTGACAAGCAAAGTCAATGGGAAAGTCAGATTCACTTTACAACCATGTAAAGTGAAATTTAATGTTTGCAGTGATTCACTTAACAAATGCAGTAAGAAAAGTCACAAAAAGGGGGAAAGCTCACTGAACAACTGATTTGCTTCGCAATGGAAATTTTGGGCTCAACTATAGTCGTAGGTCAAGGATCATCTTGCATTCTATTTAGCATTCTCCTCTTTTGTTGCAGACCTGAAAGAGACATCAGAGACAACATGAACTTTTTATGTTGTTTCATCCTGAACATATTTTAAAAGTCCATCCATTCAGAATCCTTGATGTTCTGTCAGACAACAATGTGCATGACAAGCTTGGCAAGTAGCTGAGGCTTTGGACATGCCAGAGGCTACTGTAAGAATTGGCCCAAACTTTGGGTGATCTCAGATCAACATGTGGTTTGACATCATTTTCCCGAGACTTTCCAATATTTAGATAGAGCTTTACATGACTGCACTGCTGTGTTATTGCCCATGGCTGCAGGCTGCTTTGCAGAGAAATCTGTGAACAAGACTCCACATGGTGAGAATGCCTGGAGGTTCCCATAACACTGACGGCTTCTAAGAACTGCCACAGATAGGAGCAGAAACCCTCCTTCTTCCATTTTTTCCATCACCGCTGTTATTTCTTCCCCTCCAGGCAAAGCAAAGCTGATACACAAACAGACAGCAGGGCAAGTAAACAACGCAATCACAGGAACATGCAGAATATGGATCTCAGGATGAAGCTGAAGTAGCAACCACAATTAGTACATTTACCTGGAGTCATCTCTTCACAGGAGCCTCATTCACCAGGTTCTTCTCCTTGGGAATGGAGGACTCTGACACTGTACTTTTCTTATATAGATATAAAAACCCAAGCTTTTGTACAGTGTTAATGGTGGCTTTAAACTCTATTGAAGTCTGTTCAGGAGTGCAGCCCAGAAGAGCAACTACAGTTTACATCCCTTGGCAAAACATAGGTGCCTTTCATGCTGCTAAAGTACAAATATCCAAGACTGCCTTCCATGTTCCTGTTGACTTGATAATGCCAAAGATGGACACTTAGGTGTCAGGCAGATTAATGTGCTCATACTTGAAAACATCCAGGTAACCTGTCAGTCTTCAGTAAACTAGACCTTTACAGTGCCCAGGAGGGATTGCAAGCTGGCTGTCTTGCTTCAAGTTGTTGCAACCACATAGGTCAAGTGGGTGTGAACTGCTGTCTTTTAAACTGGCAGAGTTTGTGAAAAAGGACAAGGTCTGCCTTCCTCATGGGCAGAAGCTTCCTTGGGCCCTAGAAAGGAGAGCTCAAACTATTTCCTATTATATAAAAATGTTTTAAACCTCATACCTGGAATCTCTGCCTGATTAAAGAGATTTAATATACAAAATTGGCTTGATGGTTTAATAGATACCGAAAAATTGGTGAGATATAGACACAAATGCATATGGATGTGTAAGGGAAGGCAGAGGATATAGCTTAATTACAGTTGGTTGGTTGATTGTTTGACTAACTTCTTTTATAGATTTCATAGTTATTATGATTGTAAACCAGAAATTCTTCTTTTCCAGAATACAGTTAGCTTTTAAATATCATCACACTGATATCTCTTTCAATTTGTTAAGTACAGAGTATTAATTAGCATATTTCTTTTTTCTAGAATTTATTATCTGGCAAATGTATATAAATTTGTAATTAGGAAGGGGGAGATTTGGTCATCATTTTAATACATCTGTACTTAAGGTTGCACTTTGGGACCAATATGGAGCCCAAATTCAGTTAGCCTTGGAAATTCATACTTTTATGTATAGTGCAATGGACTTCTCTAATAAAAAATGGAACTGATACAGAAATGAGTATATTAAGAATGTCTGTGCTTATAATTGTATGAATAAATGAAAATAACATTCGAGAAGTAGCCAACTCAAGAAATGGACATATTAACCAAAATAGTATGCAATAAATGTGCATAGATTTGGTCCTGCTTCACTTTTCAAAATCAGTCAAATTTGTTAGCTAGCCTCCTTAAAGATATTTAAATTGCATTGAAAATATGCTTTTTAAGAAGAGAACCATTTTGCCTTTTGTCTTTGAGAAGATAATTCATCACCTTGTCTAAATCCCATCAGAGATAGAAACAGACAGATAAATAGATACTGATGGGTTGACTTTACTTCTGTCTATAAACTAAAGTATAGAACAAGATAAAATACAGTAAAATACAATGAGGTACATGCAAATATGAAAAAACAAGTAGCATATAAAATTTGAACATTATAACCGTAGTTTCCATAAAAGAAATCTAAAAAACTAAACCTATGAAACCCATTAACTTGTAAAAATAAAAACAAGACTCAGCCAATCTGTATTTTTGTCTCTTCATCTATTTCTATCTCTAATATAATAAAATTTAGAGAAAGAGGGAGTTAAGCTGATAAGTCTCTCCTGAGTTTTATTTTAAATTGAACAAAATCAAAGCCAAAACTACATAGTCGTGCAAGTAATGTATATAATGTCACCTGTGTTCCAGAATTCTGGATGAATGAAAAAGGGGTTTTATAGTTCCCTTATGTTAGCAGGCCAGCCTTTAGCAGGGAACCAGGCACTGCCCACATTTTTATACTGAATTTCACTCAAAGAGCATGAAGGCCTTTCAATTCACTTGATGGTTTGTAAGTTAGCTGCAGCTCAACCGTGTTGTTACCATCCATCACATTTATAGGTCATGCACTTTTATGCACTGTATTTCAGTGCAGTTTTAATGCCAGGTCAGGGCCACAGGGTAGTAGTCAACAACAAAGATCTAAACACAGTTTAAAAGGTAAAGCCATAAAAGAGAAAAATAATAGCTAAAATCACTGCTCGGTACCTAAAGGCTCTATGGAGGTTTCTTTTTCTTGCTGTGTTTATTTCGAGCAATGCTCAAAGACAGTACTTTATTATTTCCAAAGATATGCACAGAGTGTCAACCTGTCTCTTGCCATTGCCCAGATGGCAATCTTGAAGAGAGATTTTTCAGTCAGTGGAACAGAGTTGAGGATATGTATATGAAAAAAAAAAATTTGTCTCTGCACCTTCCAGCTAAATGTGAGACAGGAAGAAAAGCAGGCTCAGTCTTTTGTTGTGGACAATAGTAGCCTTGGATTTCATTTATGGATCCACAATAGGGCAAACCTTCTGCATAGGAAGCTGCTAGAATGTCTGAATTCCAATTAGGATTGGGTGAAGGTACTGATTTTTTGATTCCTATAGAAGAGATAGAATATAGAATATAGAAGAGGTAGATATAGAATATCTTAGGAAGGAGACCCTTAAGTCTATACAGCCAATCTTTACTCTTTTTGACACTGCTGGTGGAGAATCGTGTTCATTTATGATTGGCAAAAGCGATAAGGAATAGGATAGCACTTTTTAGAACCAAAACATTTTATCAAAAGACTTAAGCTTCTATGGGTTATAGCTCCCTCATCAGAATCATGGAGAGGAGTCATTAAATCGATGTAGGGTTGAAATTGGAATTAGGGGACAAGACAGTGTGATTAGTTGTAAATACAGATGCATCATAGTAGACGAAGAACATATGAAGGCATCTGTAATCTTGTGTATGATGATGTTCGGCTTGTTGGAGATGGTTTATAAGAGGAAGACACTGATGGTTCCAAAAGCTCCCAAATATATTTTTAAAAAGACAGTTCCTTAAATGGTCTGAAAACTTGGTCCATCATATATGATATGGGATTAAGATAAATAACTTAATGGAGCAGAAACATGTATGGACTGCAGATGCCTAAGTTACAGTTTTCTGCTTTCTTATGGTGAAATCTGGTGCTGATTTACAGGAGGGAGAAGAAAAAAGAAACATCAGCCTGGAGTCCTTGAAACAGCACAAGAAACAGCACAGAAGGGAATCATCCTTAATTTCTTCTCAGCATTCATCAGATAGTTATTCAGAGTGTGCTTTGGTCTGACAAGACCCTGTCTATGAGCAAATAGCAATAAAGAAATTGCTTTGAGCTTTTACACAGGTCATTCTTGGGTTTCCACACCTGACATTTCCTATGGATTCTAACTCAGACAGAAAAAGGGTGGATCATATGTATATTTTTCATGAAACACTGGAGATACGATAGTTAAATAAACATCTCATCATGTTTTTCCGTGCTAAAAACAGAACATATACTTTCTTTTATTTCTCCTGCACCCACAACAGATAACACAACTCTGTTTTGGAGAGAGCCCCCTGGAAGGGAGAAATAGAAGTTTAAAGGAAAAGGGAAGACCATTCTAGCTATAATGTCAATTCCACTAGCAGAGGACAGCACTCAGTACAGGACAATCTTGTTTGGGCTATGATTTGGGAAATCTAGGTTCAAGTGCCCACCTAACTCTAAGGCTTTAAGCAGCTCTTGTGCTCCAGAGATCTCCAGAAGTTGTTACCAATCTGTCATTTTTAATGAGGCAGAAGGTGAAAACTAGTAAACACATGCTTTTCCAATATTTCAATAATAGCAATTATATTAATGTCAATTAGCACATTAATTATATTTATTTTAATTAACATATTAACTACACAATCAATTATAGGTTGTCACTCTTGTTTTAATTCAAGCACTACTATAATATGTAGAGTGCAGGCCCCAGGAAATCCTTAATTCTAGGATTAGAGTTGGAACCCATCTGTTAGTCAATCTATTTTGTAAATTAGCTACAAGAATAGGAAGTTTGGGAACCATCCAGAGCATGCCAGAGAAAAAGTAAAGGTTGGTTTTTTTTGAGGAAAAAATATCAGAAGGTAGGTTTTCTGCTGTCTTATTAAATGGGAAATTATTACAAAATTAATCAACCAAGGAAATGATTTCATTTTTCTTCCAAATGTAATTTAATGTACAGTGTAATTTAACTCAGTCATGAAAATATGATTTTCCATGAAGAAGTCTTCTCTCTTTGTAAAACATTGTGTGTGAACATACTGTCCCTGTCTCCAAATATTAATAAAATGCTTGGGTTTATCATTGAAAGCATGTAGTTATAAATAGAAATCTACCAGTCCCTCCCCAAACAAAATTCCAAAATCAATTTGACTATATTTTCCAAAGAAGTTAATGATGTATTTTGCAATATTAATTCATATTAATATTTCTCATTTTTTCCCACAATTCCTAACTCCAAATTACCTGATTCTATTGGTGGAAAACCACCCATGAGAAAACAACAAGAAAGCAATCCACCATACCTCAGTTTGGATTTCTGGCCTTTGTTCATATAGTTACATCTATACAATTTATTGCAAATTACGTCTTTTTTCCTCCCTTTGAGGTTTAATGGCATCTGCAGATGGTCAAGAAGAGGTCAAAGCTTGCCCCCTTTTGATTTGTATTGTAATGTTATAATAGTCATACAAAATGAAGCTGTTGCATTAATTACCACATATGTGAAATTATATGTAGCAATTAAGTGGATCAGAGACTGTGCAGAAGTTAGATCAGGATGTTTGGTTAGATACTTCAGTGGGCCCGCTGGGCTCTCTGCTCATCCTGCCAGAGCCATGCCAGAAAAGTGAGCCGCGGGTGCGCGCCCACCTGCCAACCGAAAGAGCTGGGCCAACACAAGCTTGGCTTTCTTCTCAAGTCTCTCCAGCCCAAACCCGAAGGGGCCACCAGGAGAGGCTGCCCAAGGCAGTGAGAGCACCCACCCATCCATGGACAGGAAGGCAAGGCAATAGCCTGCGCCATGTCCTCCTCCGAGTTGAGCCCCACTGAGTGAGTGCCTCTGCCTGATGCTCGTGCCGCTGCAGCATTTGGAGCTGCTGGCACATTTGGAGATGCATGGGGATGGGGATGGGTTGGGTGAGGGGTGGAAGGATGGGCGGCTTTGGGCTCTCTCCGCTGGACCCGCCAGCCAGGGAAGCAGTGCTGCGTCGCCTCGCCTCCCTATCCGTGGATGGGTGGGTGCTATAACTGCCTTGGGCAACCTCTCCCGGTGGCTCCTTCGGGTTCGGGCTGGAGGGACTTGGGAAGGAAGCCAAGCTCGGGTCGGCCTGGCTCTTTCGCTTAGCAGGTGGCTGCACACTGCAGCTCACTTTCCAGCTCTTCCCAGCTCACACGGCTCTGGCGTGGTACTGGTGGGATGAATAGAGGGCCCAGTGGGGAGGCGCTCGCTGCCTTCATGAGAGCTCTGCCACTGTGCAGGAGGGCCCGCCTGTCAACTGCACTGGGCGCTCCAGGTGAAGCTCTTCATTCTCTGCCCTGTGCCAGACAGGGATGGCAGCTGGGCATTTTCTCTGGGATGGGCTGATCCTGTGCTGAAGCCCCAGGAGATTCGCCTCCCAACATGGTGTTGGGCTGCCCTCTTGGGCAGAGGAGGCTTTGTCATACTGGTAATAGGGCATCATTTTTAAAAGAATTGGCTTTGCCTTCGAAGGTGAAGGGAAGGAGGTGACAGGAGCACCTGAAGCCAAGTGTCTCCGCCGGGCTCCAGTTGCAGGGAGGAACCCTGGCTAGCAGCACATGGCTGCACCAAACACGCAGCATTGCTCTAAATGCCAGCAGCAGGACTGGGAAAAGGGAAAGCAATGGTGGCAGAAGGTCTCCCGCTGTCACTGTCCACCCAAGGATGCAAGGGGGGGGAATTAAGTCACCGCCCAAAAAATGGCCTAGAAGTTTTTTTCAGGGGTCAAAAAAAAATAAGGCCCAGCCTTATTTTGTGAGAAACACGGTAGTATTTGACTTAGGACCACAACTGAGCCCAAAATTTATGTTGCTCAGTGAGAAATTTGTGAAGTGAATTTTGAAATTTGTGAAGTTAATTTTGTCCCATTTAACAACCTTTCTTGTGACACTTGTTCATCACTGCAGTTAAGTGAACCACTGGTAACAACTGGTAGTAACCCAGTTGTTAAGTGAATCTGGCTTCCTTATTGATTTTGCTTGTCAGAAGCTTGCAAAAGGTGATCATATGACCCCAGGACATTGCAACCATCATTAATAGGACTCTGTTGCCAATGTCTGAAATTTGATCACGTGACTATGGAGATGCTGCAATGGTCATAAGTGTGAAAAATGGTGGTAAGTCACTTTTCAGTGCTATTGTAACTTTGACCGGTCACTAAATGATCTCTTCTAAATCAAAAACGAACTGTAATTTGTCAATAACAGAGAATTTACACCCAGTTTAATAATTGTTAAATTATACAGTGTTGTTAGAAATATCCCTGTGCTCATAATTCTTACATTTAATTTATTACATTTTATTTTTACAACAGGTTCTATTTGTTAGGTATTAGTACTCTAAGAGAAAACAAAGTAGATTCTTCAAACCTAATAATATTTTGTCATTGGATTCATTTTGTCTTGTTGGATAAAAACGTTGGGATTTACTTTTTTGTACAAGAACAAAACAGAACAAAACAGAATTGGAAAAAAATTGTAATTCTAAAAATGCTACAAGTTACTATGCTGATGAACCTAATCAACTCCTTAGTGACTGTACAAACTTACTAATAAAGAAACAATTCATTTAAAGCAAACAAGAGTGGACATGATGGAGGTGATTATTTAGAAATGAGATTTAAGTTAAGCTTTTTGGTGTCCCTTTGATATAATTAATACATATACTTTTTTAAAAAAAATGTTCCTTGTAGTTTTTTTTTAGGAATGTTTAAAGCAAAATCATTAGGCAATGAATATTTGATAATAGATTTCATTTGTTAGAAGAAAAGAAAATACTTAAATTAGCTTAAGTTCAAGGCAATCTGCAAAACTTTGGATATATGATACAAACTGCAAGGTATTCCTGTTTGATGTGCTCCATGAGTAAGAACAGATAAGGGTAAACAATACTGAGAAAGGGGTTTCTTTTCTTTCTCATGTTCTAGTGTTGTAAGCAATTAAATCCCTGGCTCAGGAATGCAACTAGCTTTATAAATACAGATTGACCCACCTGTATATTTTTCAGTAAGAAGCAATGTCTACTATTTCCGGATGGGGAGTCAAGTCTGCAATTTTAAGCTATATACAAATGATAAAAGCACAGACATCAAAGTGTGCAGCCTTTCAACTCATGCTCAATTAGAATAAAAGTTTTGGTGGATATTTTAAACATTTAGGGCTAACTAACTGTGACAGCATCTCAGTTCTGCAAATGGGATGATTTGGGATTGACTTTTGATCTGACTGACAGTTTCTTATACACTTCAGTGTCAGTTTATAACACACACGTTCACATCTGAATGCATCTGTCTCTAATTAGAAACTGTTTATGGCCAAGCCACATACATTTATCACACAAGAGTAAAGGCACTTTTCGAAAAAAGAAATAAATCATATTTATGGTTTAATAGAAGGGAAATAATTAAAAAGAATGCTTGACGTATACATTCCTTTTATGGCATAAGGAAAAGGACATTTTTACCACATGGAAGAAATGGCTTGCAAAATAAAAATAATGTAAAGATAATAACTTCAAGGAATAGTTTAATACTAATTCGGCTGAGCTAATCTAGTTCTGATACAATTCTCAATGCAACAAATAATTTGTCTGTGATGGGACCACAACAAGCAGGCAGAGAATTAGAAAGATTCAAATTGTCCACACAGAAAATTGTTTTTACTTTTCTGTAGATGGTGCAGGTGCAAGCAAACATATTCAAATGTGAGTTGTCCAAGTTGGTTACTTTATTATATTCTACTTTATTAGATTCTACAATATAAGAATCCCTCTAAACTGCTCACCTTTTCTTGGGAACAAGAACCTATAAGTTTCTATAGAACTTAAGGGTGATCGGCCCGAGATCCCTTGCGGCTGCTCAGTGACTCTAGGTTAATTCCCTGCTTGATCCTTCCTCCTTGCCTGGCTAGCAGTTTCCCAACAGATGGCCTCCTAATGCCTAGAATAAGGATGACTCATAGCTGGATCATAGCTCTTCTATTTCATCAGCAATTATATTTTGGACCTCATTCCCTTTCCTTTAGCTGCCTCCACACATATGGCCCACAGCTCACTTCCAGATGAGCAGGTATTCATAGTTTAACATGTTATTTTATAGGATGTATTTAATAAAAGGATAATAATGGATACATTACATTATTACATATTACAGCTGTAATATGAATCAAAGATAGACAACAATGGTTGGATAAACAAATAAATAAATAAACAAACAAACAAACAAACAAATAAATAAATAAATAAATAAATAAGCAAGCAAGCAATAGATTTCCTAGCTCCTTCCTCCCCATAGTACCTATGGTCACAATGAAGAAGTTTGGCATAATTTTTTGCTATTCTTGTTAAGTTCTGGATAGATATAATGAATTTAATTTACAAAATAAATAATATTTTACAAACACAGAGAAACAGAATAACTGAAAAAAGGAATGTGTGAAAATTGTGCTTCATCACTGCTGCTCTTCACATGTCTTTGAAGGTCGTAAAAATAATGTTGTTGTTTTTTAAAGTCTGATCCCTATTTGCAAAAAGATTGACTACTCCTGATATAGAGAAGTGGGAGAAGGAATATCCAGTAATGCTTTGGAGACTGATTTGCCAGCATGAATGACATTGAATGTAGCAGATAACAGATAATCAGAGTTGGAAGGGACTTTGTAGGTCACCTAGTGCAACCCCCTGCCCAAGCAGGAGATCCTACACCATTTCTGACAGGTGGGAGTCCAAACTCTTCTTGAAAGTCTCAAGTGAAGGTGCTCCCACAACTTCCAAGGGCAAAGCTGTTGGTTGATTGTTCTTACTTCAGAAAGTTTATCCTTATTTCCAGGTAAAATCTCTTCTTGTTCACTTTCCATCCAGCAAATTGAAAGCCATAAGACAAAATACAGTGCAAGTTCAGAAGGTCTGCATCACCAAAGTGGTTGAGTAAGCATTATTCATGAATTATAAGTATGCTTTGATAAAATGAAATGAAAACAACTGACTATGAACCTGGAATGTTGCATACATCTATCAGAAAGTTTTGCTCTTGGCAGAAGTTTGGACTTTAAGATTCACAGTTGTAAATCCTAATATTAGCATTTATAAATAAAGATTGTAAACACCAAACTCCTGTGTTAGCATCATAATGAGACAGTGATCATAACAAGTACAGAATCTAGTTTCTCATAGCCATTTGCTGCAGGTAACTAAGGCTATTTCTTCCCAGCCATCTGATGAGAGACAGATATAAGCTGACAGGAAGAAAAATGGTAAGAACTATGATCTACACTTTATATAGCTGTGGTCTCAGCCATAAGTTGCCCATTTATATTTTAAAACAGAGGTGCAAAATGTGGCTCCAAAAACTTTATCAAATTTATTAACCACATTCTGTCAGGGCCTCCCAGAGTATCTCAATCAGAGGAAGTCCAAATTTGAGGAATCTTGAGGGGAGAGGGGGGCAAGAACAAAGAACATGATATCTTAAAACATATTGAGGGAATGTTCTACTTTTTCTTTTCTCAGATTTCTGAACCTTCTCTCAAAATGTACCCTGACCCAACCACTTTTGGAATGCCACCTTTGGACTATTGGTACCTATGTGTTGTTTTGAAGAAAGTCCCATTAAGTGAATCTCACTATTTTATTCTTGCTTGGCATTTAAAAATTTTAACATGCTAAATCCCACTCCAAAGTCTTCAGTATTGGGAGGCAGTGTTGTGGTTCATATGAGGGGTCTGTGTGTGATGTAGGGATGCGGCCAGGACAATCAGGGAGTGGAATGCTGTCTTTGGAGATTGTGGAGGCTGGCAGGAGTGATGAAGAGGTCCCCGAGGAGCCTGTGCCCAGTGCGTGTGCGCTCAGGGCCACTCAAAGGAAAGAGCAGCTGCAGCAACACGGGCAACTCAGGAGTAAGGCTGCAAGGTAATGACCCCTCCCTTAAGAGATAAAAGCCAGCTGAGAAACTGGAGTTCTTTGCAGGAAGCCAAGAAGTTTTTGCACTCAAGCTTCGTGGAAATTCAAAATATCTTGGTTGGTGTTTGGAGACTCTTTGTGTTTGAAATATTTCTTAGTAATTTTATCCAGTGTTCTTGGCAGCATTGCATTAGCTTGGCAAGGCTTGTTCTTATCAGAGACATTTAGTTTGAAACAGCCTTTTAACTGTGAAGAAATGGAATTCATAAAGAATAATTAAAAAGTTTTGCTGTTACCTCTGTTTCGTCTTTGTCTCTTTGGAACAAGGTTTGGGTTAGAACAGGCAGCCAGGTGTCTTTCTCTACAACATGAGGACAATAATGTGAGAAGGAATCATTCCTGCTAATTTGGAGCTCCATGGATTTGTTTATATTAGTTCCTAAATATGTAATATACCCAGCTTTTATCCTGTCCATCATTGTCTGCCAAAGCTATGGCAATTACTTCCCAATACATTTGGTTGCTCCTTGAAACATCTTCCTGTCAGATACAGGATGGGGAAAGCCTGTCTCATGGTGGTTCCTGGAAGGATGCTGGCTTCCCCATTGAAAAGGAGCCTTAAAAAGGAGTGAAGAGGAAGGTAATTTGCACAGCCAATTTGTATGCAAATTTTTTGATAAAAAAAATAACACCGCTTTCGCATTAAGAACACCTAAATTAAAGGAAGGCCCACCGGAAGCTAAGGATTTTCTTTCCATATTTCATCTGGAAAGGATAAAATAAAAAGAGAGAGATGAAACTCAAGGTCATGCTTTCATTCAGATCATTTAATCTATTTCTCTCAAAGCGGATTTTTGACAACTCAGCTGACACTACAGTGTTTCTCCCACCAAATGCACAGACAGAATTGGAGACTCGCCTGAAGTGGGAAGCACCCAAATGAATAAGAATAACATTTTCTTGATGAAATAATACTTCCATGTCAGAAGAAAACGAAACTGCCAGCATTCCTTTGTAGGTCTCTCTCAAGATTAAGAAAAGGTCCTTGACAGTTCTCACACTGCCTTGAAACATCTTATTGAAATGTAGATTAAGCCTGTACATCTTATAATAGTTGGAAGCCTTTTCATTTTAAGTCATGTATAAAACTAAAAATTAAGTAAGCATTAACTTTAGCAGTTGTATTTCGGAATTTTTTCACCCCTACAGTTTGATCCCTCCTAGACTTAATATTTAGATTTATTTAAAGACACAGTAGACTACCTGCCAATGCAGTAAGATAGCATTATGCAATGCTAGCTATTGCTGGAAAATGGATTGCCTTCATAAAGTTAGTATCTCTCATTTTTTCTATATAGTCACAGCAAAGCCCTACCTTCACTCACATATTTATTAGGTTACTAGACAATCTGTGCCCTTTTGGGTCAACAGAATGACCACTAGTAGGCAAAAAATAGCAGTGGGAGCAGTAACAACTTTTGACTTCCTGCTGGCTTCCCCATTGAATTTTCTTTGGGAAACTGGCAGGGAGCATCAGAAAATTTTCCTTCCTTCCTTCCTTCCTTCCTTCCTTCCTTCCTTCCTTCCTTCCTTCCTTCCTTCCTTCCCTTCCTTCCCTCCCTCCCTCTCTTCTTCCTTTCCTTTCCTTTCTTGTTTCCCTGAATATTTTATTTCTAGCAATGAATATCCCTTGATCTGCTAATTGTTCTTTACTGATATTTGAATCTGGATAATTTTCCCCAATATTTGCTTTAAATAGCCCACTTTGGTGCTTCTGATTTGTAAGGGCAGGCCATAATGGTGTAATTTTCAAACATAGCATACCTTTATCTTGTATATAGTTGTTCTTCCAGTAATCCTATAGGTCTAAGCCTTAATTTTTCAACCATAGTTCCATTGTCCACCTGTCTTTCAGATGCCCAGGAACTCTGAACATCTGATGAAGCCCTTGCTGATCTGCAAGCAATTGGTATATAATTTTTCCCTGTTTTCTTATCATATTAAATGATCTGATAGGTATAATTAGTCTGCTTTTTCAGCTAAGAACTATCTGGCATGAGTGACCCTTCTGTTGGAATACACTACTGCCAATTAAACAAATTGTTTAATTGTGCAAAGTTTAGATTTTGTACTGTGAACAATTATCAAAGTAGCAGCAACTTTTGATTTTGGAGCACTGTTGCAGGCTCTGTTATTTATGATAAGAACATTCAAAGGGATGATGACTGATTTAATGAGCCATGCCCAGTTTCATAATGCTAGAGGAGCAAAATAATTAAATAAGTTTAGCATGGCACATTGCATAAACAATGTCTTCTCCAGAATGCATCTCCCTTTTTTCCTAATATAATTTTTCTCTAGATAAATAACTTATTACAATAGTTTCACACATATATCCATGATATATTTAGGAATATTTCAATTCATCAATTCATTCATTCATTTACTTTTATTTTGCATTCATTAAATTTATCAATTGTTTTTTGTATATTTTAATTAACTTAAAAATAAAAAAGATATGCTGAAAAATGTATTTTCAGAAAAATATAGACAAATTAGCCACCGCTGCAGTTCACAGAGCAGAGATATTACACAAGTGGGACAAGGCAAACTCATCCTTGCTCACCCCACCACATTCTAAGGCCAGCTGAAACATCACAGTGGTCTTCAAGGGCAACCCAAAATAACACATACAACAATAGTTGGTCTCACGTGACAAGAGTAGGAGTGAATGCTGAGCATTTAATGCCAATAAGTAACTTTCAACATACAAAATTAAAGGGACAATTTGCAATACATTAAATTCTTTGTGAGAACCCAGGAAATAGCTAGTTGACCTTTGTTCTAATCCAGCAACATTCTTCTTGTTGGTCAAATCTAATAGATCAGAATGTGCATATAGGCCATCATTGCCATGATAAGCAAAGGGTGAAGAATGCTCTCCTCAAAAATATACAAGAAGAGAACTTCAGATAAACCTTGGATTCATTGATATCAGAGGTGGTATTCAGCAGGTTCTGACCAGTACCAGAAATTTTGAGTAGTTTGGAGAACCGGCAAATACCACCTCTGACTGGCCCCACCCCCATCAATTCTCTGCCTCCCAAGTCCCAGCTGATTGGCTGGGTCTTCTTTTGTTGCCCTGCACAAGAGAACAGAGCTGGAAAGCAGGTTAGTGTGATGGGGAGAGAATGGAGGTTTTGCAGGATCCTTCTCCTTGATGCCCACCAAGTCACACCATGCCCACCAAGCCATGTGCACAGAACCAATAGTAAAAATTCTTGAATCCCACCACTGCTTGACATGTATGCAGATAGATGCATGTAGATTAATAAACATTTTTTCCTAGGTGTATGAAATAATAGATGAGATCCTTTCCGAAAGAATGATTCATGAGAGGATGAAGATAGAAAAGGGCAAAACACTTTTACATTGAAATATTCCATGTAGAATTACCTAACTCCTCTGATAGCAGTTCATTGTAATAACTTGAACATTTTGGCATTAGTTGTAATCAGGTTACAAGCATACCTTTATTTTGTGGGGAGGAAGTGGATTTTAAGAACATTGTTTCATTAATCCAGGAAACTGTTTTCCTCTTTTTCTTTAAGTATTAGAGGTCCGGTCCCACTGGCTGACGGACGCAAAATGTATGCATAAGGGACACAGCGATGAGCACAATTTCGGGGGTGCCTCCATCCATTGTCATCTGCTCCAAAAAGTGGTGAAAATTTGCATAAACAGAACAGAATAGAATGGAAAAGAACGGACGTGGGTAGTATGTAGTGG
>BHFT01004109.1:0-28907 GCA_004320025.1 Laticauda laticaudata
CCTGATGATGGCAGATGAGATTCTGCTGAAACGTTGCTACAACTTTAACAGCACTACAATGACATGGGATAATATCCGAAGGAAGCTAAACAGCATATATATATATATATATCCGAAGGAATTGTAATGGATTGTAATGACCTGGGTCATGGGCTGTGTGATGACCTGTTCTATTGTTGTGACATCCTGGGTCTTGTGCTGTAATCTCCTAGGTTGTTGGCTGTGTTGCAACATCCTGAGGTTTTGTGGTGTAGCCTCCTGAGTTCTATGATGTGATATCCTGAGCGGCTGGCTGTGATGTGATGTTCCGGGTTTTGGTTTGGCTCTGAGTTTGTTGTTTTTTGTGTCTGAGACTGCAGTCAGAAAAGAAGAAAATACTTCCTCCCTTTTCCAGCATTTTAAAAACACAGGACATGAAATTAATTTTGAGGGAACCAAATTAATCTCCAATACTGAACACTTCAACAAGAGAATAATTAGGGAAGCCATTGAAATAGAGAAACACCCCCATAACATGAATAAATGGGGCGATGCCTCCCGCCTACCAGACATGTGGAAACTAGCCCTTTCCAGATGAGTCTCAGCCATGAAAACTAACACCAGACCCAAAACAACACATGACACCACCACCATTCTCCCTCACCAGACTCAAACCCAAACCCATCCCATAGTCAAAAGACAACCACCGTCCAGAAACTAGATCACGGCTGCATCATCAGCTGCCACACATCCCGACCCCCAAATCAAGCAAACCGATACACGCCAGTGTGTCACATATCCAGGTCTCAAACTCAGAGCTAAACCAAAATCTGGAACATCACATCACAGCCCGCCACTCAGGATATCACATCATGGAACTCAGGAGGCTACACTACAAAACCTCAGGATGTTGCAACACAGCCAACAACCCAGGAGATTACAGCACAAGACTCAGGATATCACAACAATAGAACTCAGAAGGTCATCACACCATGACCCAGGTAATTACAACCCAGGAGATTACAGCACAAGATCCAGGATGTCAAAACAAGAGAACTCAGAAGGTCATCACATAGCCCATTACCCAAGTTGTTACCGCACAGGAGGCTGATAGACACACAGCTAATACCTCAGGTACACATGTTCTTATGAAAAAGCCAGCCAATATGCAAACATCAACTCCATCAACCAATCAAGAAATGACTACACAGCCAACCTCCCCCCCAGTATATATAGGGAGATGGCAGCTCCAGTCACACTTTGTTCACACAGGCACAAAGCTGAAAGCACCAGCCTGAAGATGGCAAGTGGGACCTCATCAAAACGTTGCCAAGATACTCTCAATCTTACACGGGAAAAGACCCAAACATGGCATGTTTGGATCTTTTCCCATATAAGATTGAGAGTATCTTGGCGATGTTTCAATGAAGTCCCACTCACCATCTCCAGCCTGAAGATGGCGAGTGGAACCTCATCGAAATGTCACCAAGGTACTCTCAGTCTTACATGGGAAAAGACCCAAACATGCCAGGTAATATAATCATTGAAATGGGTAATGAAATGTCTGCAAGCAAACTACAAAGCTTAGAGAACTCCACTGTTTGGAGAACTCCACTGTTTGGATATTCTTTTTGAACAACCAGCAGCTGATTATTTTCATTTTGATTCCCATGCTGTCAATACTCAACACTGCCTCTCCCAAGATTGCTTGGTTCTTTATTGGGGCAGTATGTTTACTACTTTCCTTTTTCAGTATTGCTTTTACTTATGGTCATTTTGAAATGGGATAGTCTCTGAAAATATGGATCAGAAGAAGGAATTTTCAGTACTTCATGAGAGGAGTGAACAGAGTCTGAACCAGGTGTTCAAAGATCTCAATGAGAAACATGGGATGAAGACTTTTGCTTTATGGTGGAATTCACTCTCTATCAAGTCAGAGGTTGCTCAAAGTGCCTGGAATGAATCCCCAAGGATCTTTTCTAATCCTGCATAAAGTTTTCATAGATTAAACTGAAGACCTTTTTTATGCAGAACACGTTGAAACCATCAAATTTCCTTTCCAAGATTATCTATAATTGCTGCATTTTTGTCATAGTTTGTAGCTAGTGTACATGTTAAACTTTTCTACATGTACTGTATTTAACTATATTGCATTGCAAAATCCATTACAACAAGATATTTCGAGATAAGAACAAAATTCCAGTCTTTATGGTTGTATTTGAAGTATTTCTATCATTTATAAAGAGTAGATTTTCACAGTTGCTATTTATGGGTGACATGATATCTGAGCAGGACTGTGCCAAATGACCAAATTCAATCAACATAAATAATTGTGTAAAATTTTGTACTAATGTAGTTGAAATTGCACTGCTTTGTTTTTCCTATAAAATGAACAACAGTCATTGTCTTACACTGGAGCAAATAAGGAGTTGTACTAAAATACAACTTTGATAGAACCAAGTTTTTGTACTGATTTTAATGTTTCCGATTCTTTGAGGAATATGTTTCAAACTAATACCTTACAAGATGAAACCATTATATATGTATTATTGTGTATTTTTCACTGTATACAATACATTAATTGATTGTTATCATATTGCAGGTTATCGTCATGTTCCACTTTTTTCCAAACTTGGTGTCAGCTTACGTCCTGCTTCACTCTTTGTACATGTTTGGTACCCAAAAAATAGTGTATGTTAGGATTTCTGCCTATTCCACAATAAAGATTCAGTGGTCTAATTATATTAAGCATTTGGTGTTACAATTTTTCTTCCTGAATTAATTTTATTCTATATGTATTAAACCCGCATAAAATATAACTTGCTGAGTAAGAATAAAACCCCCTGTTGTATTTCTAACAGATGGATACTTTTCAGATGTATTAAAAAGAAGAAAAGTTTCCTTGATGTTTATCCTTGCAATTTAGCATTCAATTAATTCCTGAAGTTCCATAAATATAATTCATAAATGCATTCAGCCTTATTTGGTTATCAAGATTAATTGCTACTAATTTAATCTCTATAAATTGTTTACATTAAATCAACAGCAATTATCAAATTGTGTATCTTATGTTTTAAAATTCAGTCAATTAATAAAGTTTATTTTCTACCTATGTATCCCCAGATATATCTTGAATGTGTAGCAAAACACTGTATATTCCTCATAGATCAGGGGTGTCAAAACTCACAGCCCATGGGCCAGATGTGTCACCTGCTAGTCCTACCCCATCCGGTTTAGCGAAGGGGAAAAAAGACTTGATATATCATATAATGATGTCATGACGACACGAGTTTGAGACCCCTGTCATAGATGATAGAATACAAGTGATAATATTTTGGCTTGTAAACTGGTTCCTGTATTACAGATCCTAATTTTGATAAAATATAATGAACAGACTTGAGATATAACTAGGCTTTGGCTGTTTTATTGTCCAAAATGTACCCACACTGAACAGGAAAAGCGGTAAATGGTATATCTACAACTAAAACCCATGTCACACCGCCCAACGGATGCAAAAAGGACACAGCGGACGAGCAAAATGTTCCATCCGTTGTTATCCGTTCTCAAGGGGCAAAAATTTGCATAACCGGAGCAGATAACACGGACGCGGGGAGGATGCAGGGCGGATGGAAAACGGATGTGGAACGGAAGCCTAGCGCGATGGAAGCGGATAGGAGCGGTGGCACATCCGCAGGGCTTCCGGGGGACCTCAGCAAGCGGACGTGGAAGGATACAGCGGATGCACAGTGGATGAAGCGGATGCAGAGCGGACGCCTAGCGGATGCACAGCGAAAGCCTGGCGGATGCCTGGCGTTAATTGCGCATGCGGGGGGATGCATTGCATCAGCCCCGCGGATATAACGGAAGCAGCTCGGAAGCAGGTCGCCATTCAGAGGATAGACCTGCTGCCCGACACATTGACTGCCTTGCCTCTCCTGCCTGCATGTCTGCCTGCCAGCCTTGCTGCCAGCCTTGCTGCCAGCCTCCCTGCCAGCCTTGCTGCCAGCCTGCCTGCAAGCCTTGCTGCCAGCCTGCCTGCAAGCCTTGCTGCCAGCCAGTCTGCCTGCCAGCCTTGCTGCCTGCCTCCCTGCCAGCCTTGGTGCCTGCCTGCCTGCCAGCCTGCCTGCAAGCCTGCCTTCCAGCCAGCAACTCCACAACCATGCGGAAGCACAGCAAGCCTCAGCCATCTGCTGCCAGCCCTGGCAAGAGGGACAGGGTTAGCATCCCGCCCCCTGGCCCTCACTCTGGTTCTGCTGGGGCTTCTGCAGCACGGGCTCGCTCTTCTGGGGCTGGGGCTTCTGCTGCTTCTGCTTTGGAGGAGCTGATGACAAGCACTCCAGCACCAGCCACCTCCACAGCACCTGCACCCTTCACCCCTGGGACTGAGCACCAAGAGAGAGCCAGAGACTCATTTTTGTTTTATAGCTTGTGTGTTAATAAAGTCTATTTATGATTCACACACTTGCCTTCATTTCTTTTTTTTAATAAAGTCTTACTGGAAACTTTTAGAAATGGTTAAGCCTTGCATGCTTGTGGGATGGGTAAGGACAGCAGTGGGATGGGCAGGGATACCTTTGGGATGGGTATTAGCTGTGGGATAGATAAAACCTCCAGTGCAAGCATAGTGGGACTGTATGGTCCACCCTCCCAGCTGCCACACCTTTGGCCCTTTATTATCAATAATATTGTAATAATGATCCACATATTTGAACATAAACACAACTCTTTATTAAACGCCCTGTTCATTGTAGGCCCACCCAACATACATGGCCCAATCTCATCCGTGTGATGGGACAGGCTGAAGGAAGCACCCATTAATCACCTACCATCCTGTCTTGCCACTCCACTGCTCCAGCTTGGGAGTTGCACCAGTGTTTCAGGAGGTTGCGCTGCTTCTTCGCTTCATGTGAGGCTCTGTTGGGGGCCTTGCACATCCTCAGTGTCGATCAGGGTTCGCCCTTGCCTCCATTCACCAGGCTCCATGTCCCCATTGCCTTGTTGGAGGTCCACGAGCCTGTTCTGCAAGACTGGGTAGCGGGTGCGCATGAGATTGTGCAGGATGCCAGCAAGCTTCCACGATGTTCCTCACGGTCTCTGGGCGATGCTGCATGGTGGTGAGAAGTACCTGGAACCTGTTGGCCAGGATGCCAAAGGCGTTCTCCACCACCCGCCTTGCCCTGGACAGCCTTAGTTGAAGATTCTCTCTTCACGGGTGAGGTATTTGGAGGTGTAGGGCTTCATGAGGTAGGTTGTGAGGGAGAAGACATCATCCCCCACGATGAAAGTAGGGCACATCTTGCGTGTCGTTGGGCAGGGGGTCTGGATCTGGGAAGCCCATGATGAGGTTGCGTTCTAGCCCTCTTTTGAGGTGACTGGTATTGTATACCTGGCATCTGAAGCTGACCCGTTGCCTGAAGCATCGATGTCCATAACTTGTAGTCAGCATCGACCATGGCGAAGAGGATGATGCTGAAGAAGCCCTTGGAGTTGAAAATAAGTGGAGCCTGAGTTGGTTGGAGCTTTGCAGGCCACGTGCTTCCATCTATGGCTCCAACGGTGTGGGGAAGTTCCACTTCTGATACCACTGCCTGCCGACTTTCTTCCATCCTTCTCAGTGGAGGGGTACTGGAGGAGGTCCTCCTTGTGTTCTTCGATGATGGCCTGCACCACTTCACTGACCACAATGCTGATGGTGTTGGATGGCACCCTCCAGCCGTACTGCATGCTCCTGTAGGGGGCCTGAGGCCAGGTGGTGCAGAGTGAGTGCCACCTTGAACCCAGGTTCCAGGCTGGGCCGGAAGCTGGTGTTTGCCTTGGGTCAACCTGGGTGTCAGGCGCTGCACAACTTCGTCAAACATGGCTGGAGGCATCCTCATGAAGTTCTGGAACGCCCGAGTGTCTTCGCTCCTGGGCTCCACCATCAGCTTGTGTGACAGTCCGTCCTCTGCTCTTCTGGCGAACCATCTTCGGATCCAGACTCTTTTGGGTGGCTCCTTTCTTCTCGCAGTAGAGTTCACAGAGCCTGCAGATGGCTTCGCACTGTTGCAGAACGATGGTGGCTGCCGAAAGGACTTTGTTTGCAATCCACGGTGGACATGACTGGATGCTGTGAAAGAGCAAGAGTCAGATGAAGGCTGCAGAGGTCCGCACCACTGGGCTGTGTTCTGAAAGTGAGATGCAGATGAGTTGCTCCCCCTTTTTTATAGGCAGGAAAGGTGTCCCTTTGCATCCTCTAGGCATCCTCTAGACATCCTTAATATCCGAGATAGGTCCCCTCCACGAATGTTTTTTCCGTCTTAAATGCTTGTTTCCATTCTGCATCCGCTAGGCATCCGTTCTGCATCTGTTCCGCATCCGTTCCGCTTCCTCCCTGTGTCCGGGCATGGAGTTGCGCAGATGCGCAGCGGATGCCTAGCGGATATAGCGGATGCGTTACGGATGCGTAGCGGATGCGTGCGAGAACGGACGAACTGGATACATTTTCCGCGCAAAAGTTTTAGGCAGCCCAAAACTTTTGGAGCGGATGAAAGGTCAATAGACGGATGCTGGACGGATAGAGAGGAAGCAAAACGGAGGCAGTGAGTACATCGCGTTTTCCAACGGATAGCAAGGTTTTTTGTCCGTTTTACATCCTCTTTGCATCCATTGGTTCGGTGTGACATGGGCTTTAAGTTTGCAATATGCATTTTTTCTGTCTTACGCCAAAGTGTTACATGATAATTTTGATTACCCACAGTCATGGTAAGCAACAGAAATAAATAAAGGCCCATATGGCATGAGATTCTGTAACAGAATGGGGGGTGGCAAACTATGATGTGTGTCTCCATTCAATACAATCAACACTAATAAATTAAGGTATAAGGAAAAAGGTTCAGGTTAGACATTAGGAGGAACTTCCTATGAGTTGCCAGCTGTCAACTGGTGGAAGAGGCTACAATATAACATAGTGAACTCTGCTCTGCTAGGAGTTTCCACACCGAAGCTGAATGGTCATCTATTCGAAATGTTTTAATATTATAGCTCTTGTGCTTAAAAGGAGTTTGGTTTCGATAACTTTTGTGGTCACTTCCAACTCTGCTATACTGTCAAATGCTATGGTGTTGGTATGCAAATCCAAAACAGCAGCATTTGTGTGTTGATGTTACTGTCCATGTTTTTTTAATTTTCTTATAATTTATTACTAACATGGCTGTCATCAAGTGACAGTCATAGATATTTGAAAGATTGGGAATTTGAAGGAAAGTAAAGTAAATGATAAACACCATGAATCAAAATAATTAAAAAATTTGATATGACATGTATCTCAAATTTTGAGAAAGGTTAAGAATGTAAATAAATGTCAAATTTATGAATACCTGTTGGGAAATGAAGATGTAGGTTGAATTATAAATGAAATGGCTAAAATGCATATAGTTGTGGGATTGCATGTTATATTCCTGTGAATAGTGATAACAGAAGAATTGGGTGTGAGCTTTGGGGAAAATGGAGCAACATCCTTCATGAGATTCAGGGAAAAAGTATTCTGTTAGATGGGTGGGAAACAAGAAAAAGCAAATAGTTCAGAGGCTCAAAATGAATGAGAATGATGACTAGCAAGTACTTGCTTATTAAGCTTCATTCCAGGCAGCTTACAATCAAAATGTTGGTCTCTTTGCGATCTTTGCTTACAGCAAATGTGTTTTTCTTCCTATAGTAAATAGTTCATGACTTCATCAGTTCTCTTGAGACTTATTAATGTTCAACTAGCTTTTCTGGGGAAGACTTTAATTAATTTCAAGAGTGAACTGGGATGACAATGTCTCTTCAGTTCTGTCATGACAAAATATATTCTTTTTTTAATCTTTATTTTTCTCTTCATTACAATTACCCTTCAGCTCCAATAGCCTTTTAAGTTGTGTGGTATTTAAGTCAGATTTGTTTGCCTTGAAACTATTGTGTTTTCCCGAAAAAAATCCATTTTCTGCACTGAGTCCTAGACTTACTCAGTGTTTTGCATCTTTTGAAGAAAATGTCCTTTACAGAGCAACATCATGTTATAATACTGCAATATGGCTACAATACAAAAATGCACAAAGAGTGTTTTAGGTGATAAGGAATTGTGTTTGTCAACAACTGTAGCTTGTAATATGGGGAATCTATCAAATTACAGTGGTAAGAACAAAAGTCAACACAGGTAATCCTCAATTAATGATGGTAATTGGGACTATCTAAAGCTGTTGCATTGCCCTTCTAGCACAAAAACATCCCTGTTAGAGATGCTTGATGTTAACCTGAGGTTGGTGCTCAATATGCCAGGTTGCTTTTGTAAGTTTCATCTTTCTTTTATAAGAGTGGGTTTAGAGCTCCTTCCGTGACCTTGTCTCAAATTATCACAGGCCTGAAGCACAAGCAAGAGCCCATGCTAGACCTGATATAACTCTCATGCACCTGGTAGTCTGCCAGCCTATGTCTTAAAATTTCCTGGCAGCTCCCCTACTGATTTTGGTTGTGGAGAGCTGGCAGGAAGTTTCCTCACTTAGCGACCATACTATTAAAAACAGCAATCCGGTCTGCAGAGATTTCCTAAGTGATGTGGTCACGGTTTACAACCACATAGCTTAGCAACAGAAACCCCCAGTTCCAATTGCCTTCGTATATCGAAGACTATAATAGACATAGTTTTCAGGCATAGCAAATCTATACTATTTGCTGAAGAGTAAAAGAACATTGGTTCTGATTAAACAAAATTATTCCATTTTAAGAAGGGTTGTTGTTCCACACTACTGAACATTTTCCTTGTCCTGATGCGCTGGCTAGAGATGAACTGAGTTTAGTCTAACTCCATCTATTCAGAAATAGTCCTCTCGAGAAATGTTGCTACCTTTGAAATTTCATGCTGCAAAATACATACAGATGGCTTTTTAATGTTGAAACTAATGAGAACCATTTGCAAATAGAAGAGTAATAATTCCATGAAGATAACTAAATGACAATGGGCCATGAAAAACTTGTTATAATATCTCTGCGATTAGTAGTCTGCTCTCTGTACTCAGTGTGTTCCTCACATACATATTATCCAAAGCATATGATTAGCGAATGTAATATTGTTCATCCAACTATATTAATAAGTCTTTCAAATGTTCCATACTTTCTATGATAAATCACAAAATATTTTTAATATGTGTTACAATGAACCAAATTCTTACTGAAAAGGTAAGATGATAGATGTTCAAGTGCTCCTATATATGAAAATAATATTTCATGCATAAATACCCATTCTTGAAGAAGAACTGGCAAGCTAGATAATAGTTATTTAATCTGATACAGCTCTAAGCATCAAGTCTATATCATTCAATTAATCAATATGGTAATCTTTGGACAGCTTCTATTTTGGTTAATCAAGAAGATATAGCAAAGAAGCCAATTTCAAAGATTTGATTTTGAAACCTTAGGGTTTAAATTCTAAAATTTATACCCTATCCTAAATGTCCATGAATTGTATTTACTTAATGAAATTTATTATTGAGCTTTCTGCCAATAGCACTAAATATGGCAGACAAAAACAAAATGAAAGTAATTCATTTGCAGCTAAAAATTCTCATATAATTTTCAGCATTATATAAAAATAACTGAAACACCTAGCATGCCTTAAATTCAGTCAAAAATCAGTTGCTGGTCAGCAGAGAGATAACAGAAGATAACACCACACCTTAATACAAAACACACTTCAAATAATTCCTGAAAATGTATTTTTAATGACCCTGGCTCAGGAGGAAACTGTAATATGAGGCTCTAGATATTCAGTTGTTTGAAGTGCTATAATAGTTGGTGTGAAAATGTTTTGGATACTTTTATGTTTTCACCTAGAAAAGCTACCTTCATCATCCTTGGGATGCCAGACAAAATATGATTTTCCCCATAGGAATTTGAGACTTATTAATATTTTAATTTGGGATTGTTTTAATTTTAATGCCTATTTGAAATAGCTGTTTTTACCACATTTTACTGATAGGCATTCTCTATTTTTAAAATCCATTTAGAATAGTGACATTATGAGGCCAATTCAAAGCTGACACCACATCTGTATTTAAGATTTAATAAAGCTTTTTTTTTTTTTATCAATATAGGCATTTTTAAAAATTTTACTCCTATCCAATAAATCCAACCTTTGTTTTTCTTAAGAAGTGAATGGTGTTAATAAGGGTTGTTTTCTCTATTTTATTATGATGTAAATACAGACTCCCCTTTTATCTACAACACGATGTTAAAGAAGCTCCTGTCTTCTGTAAATGATCTTAATATTTTGCTTTATGTTCAAAGAAAGAAATGAAGTAGAAATACTAACTTAGACCCCACTGACCTGGATACTGTTTATTGTGAAGGACTGCATGTTTTCATGAACCAACAGGCAATAAATCAAAGAGATCACTTGGAATGTACTACACAACTGTTGTTTTATTTGGTCATTATTTCATTCACAGAGGCATTGCAGCAACTATAATGATCCATCATTTCCAGGGGCCTTCGCCTCTTTTCTCTAAGTCATCATCAGTATATCCCAAGAGATTGAAGTGCGAGTAACTGGGAGCCTTCTCCGAAACAGTCTCCATGTTTCATTTGACAAATCGTAGAGGCTATTCACCAAATCCATCTGAAATTTGTTATCTTCGGTTTCAATAAATTTCTCAAAATCCAAGGCAAATTGGTCCCGATGAATTAAATATATGGAACCTTCAGCAGTACTACTTGCTGTCCAGTGAAGATTAGCTTTTTTGAAATAATGCAACTGTACTTTTAAGTCCCCTCTGACTTCTGAAACAGGTGGAGTTACTGCAATTATCCATTCTGATTTCCAGAGAAAGTTCCAGAATTTCTTATTCTGGTGACTTTCCATGCAGACCACAAGAAAAGGTTTATTTTTAATTGTTTTTCTGTAGACCCGACAAACTCCTGAAATGAAATGCCTCTTCATGTATGCTTCCAATGTCACATTAAGGGTTTCTCTCCATAATTCTGCCTTATCTTTCCTAATATTACAATAAAGTAGAATTTTGTCAGCTCTTCTATTCAGGGGATCGAATGTGAAGGAAAGCTTGATCTGTGGATCAAAGAAGCGATCACCTCCCATGTCATTATGGCGAGTCACCAGAACATTGTCTCCTTTTATGGTTGCAGTGGTGAAATTTTTCTTGGAATGATTAGTGCACACCTGAGCAACCTCTTGCTTCATGAGTTTATCATCACAAAGCAGAAAACGAAGGTCTTCAAAAACATTCTTAAATTCACCTGGAGGGCATTGTTTTAACAAATTGCATATGAATTTTATTTTCAGTGCATTAGCTGCTTCTTCTTGGGATGCTTCAGTTTCCTCAGGGGATGGTTGTTCTAAATCGGGTGATGAGATTGCAAAATAAAACAAGAGCTCTTTCAAATGTTTATGAACTAACTGTACACTGCTTACTGACATTTCTTCCAAAAATAGAATGAAGTAGTTTTTCATTTTGAATCTTTCTTAAATTGTCAATTCCAGAAATAAGTTTAGAACTTTCTAGGATTAATCTAGATCTAGAATTGAATGTGAGCTTATCAGGAATTTCAGTGGAAGCTGTAAAATCTTAGTTCATTGCAAACTAAATTTGAGTCAGCAGTGATGTGTTTGAAAACCTCCCTCCAATCCTAAGAATGAAATGCTATTTATGCTACATCAACTGAAATATTATTTATTTATCACATTTGTAAGGCTGCCTGAATCCATAGCAATTCTACATGGTGCACATATTAAAAATAAATTAGCAATAGATAAACATACAATTGATTTCCAGAGAAATTAACTGACATCTTCTCAGTCATACTTCATTCCCTCAAAGGGACTACTAGTCAATCTACTACAAGGCCTGGGGCAAATGGCATAATTTAAGAGCCCATTTCAACAAGGCTATGATAGGGGCAAGGCCGCTCTCTGGACAGATGCAGTTTCAGAGGATAAAGGCCACAACAGAGAATGACACTGTTTTAATTGATGGGATGCAAAGCATACCAGCTCTGTCAGATTGAATATAATGGGCAGACCCCGAAGGAGACATAGAGTATCTCAGTTAGCCAGGCCTTATGGAGAGCTTTATAGATGGAGAGGGCACAGAGAATGACCTTAAAAGGACAGAAAGAAGAGTCTCTAGCAAGGCAACAATCAGATAAGTGGGACTTGACCTCATTTGAAGCAACTGGGTTTGAGTAAATGACTCAGACCATCCCTAGTTCACAGAGACATAAAGTGAGGGAGGAAGAAAGGCCATTTGGACTCACAAGTGGCTACAGTAAAAGAAATACTGAGTTACAAGATGTGGATTTGTTAGATCTATTTTTAAGGGATAACACCATAATTGCAAGTCTCCTCTGTTTCTAGACAGGCTGACAACCTTACCTTGGTGACTAGAGATAGCTTCCAATTTTCAGGGCGCACACTAACTAACAACCACCCTTGCTGTAGCATTGCTGGATGTACCAGTAGCAAGTGGATGTTCAAATCATCAGTTTACAAGATGTGGAGCCCTTGGTGCTCTCTAAACTTGATTGTTTGCTTACAGATATTTCATTACCCAACTAGGTAACAATCTCTGTGAGTAATGCTCCATGTTTATATGCAGTGGCTTGTCATGCCAATTTTGATAGGTTTATGGGGGGTTGGGGGATACAAGAGGAGGTGGATGGCTTTCTCCTTGGTACCTCCCTGATTAGGGTATTGTTTTCTGCTCTTAATCCTTGCTTATTTGGGTGTTAGCTGCCAGAGAGGATATTTTTCTGGTCTTTTTGTTTCTTTACTGCTTGTTTAATACCTCTTTTGAATGTTGTGTAAATATACGGTGACAGCATCTAAGTATATACTTTATTATTTATATTACTTTTTGCTTAGATTCAAAGCAGAAAAAAGAGTGGCTGCAGTTACATAATGCAGATGGAGGCTTGGACTTTCTGTCAACCTGTTGTTGGGTTCAAAGATGCTTTTTCAAAACCAACTGGACTGTTTTTTTTTCCTTGAGGAAGAAGAAGTTTCACTTCTCATCCAAAAGCTTCATCAGTTATGGCAAGATGGTGAGGGCGGTGGAAGGATTAGTTCTGATAAGATGGGAAGGAATTGGACCGGTGGGATTCAAAAATTTTTACCACTGGTTCTGTGGGTGTGGCTTGCTAGGCATGACAGGGGAAGGATACTTAAAATCTCCAGTAAGAAGTGGTATTTTCTGGTTCTCTGAACTACTCAAAATTTCCACTACCAGTTCTCTAGAACTGGTCAGAACCTGCTGAATACCACTTCTCAGTTGGACCTTGAGGGCACAGATGAACCCCCAAGTGGCCTCAAGAACTCTCAGGGAGAGTGCTAACGAGCAGATGACTACAAAGAAATATCAGCCTTCCAACTTCCCCCATCCTGTCAGAACTAATTTCTGATTTTTAACTAATTTCTCACTTGACACATTTCCCTGAGATGCTAGGAGTCACTGCTCAAGTCCCCTGCAGATAGAAATAATTTCCTGCATGCCTTCTAAAAAAGAATGTAAGAATGGTAGAAAGATGAGACTCAAGCAGTACATTGAGATGTCCCTCAACTTATGGGCTAGGATGTCAACCAAGATATAAGTAAAAGGAGAAGAATCAGCGCATGTTAAGGCATAGTCACAATTGTATCATTAAGGGTAATCAGAGTGACCCTGAAGAGCAACTTGAGTTTTATTTTGGTTTTACCTGGCGTTTCTGGTTTCTTGTCCTTTGCAGCTTGGGCATCTGCTATTTGCTTTGCTGGTGCTCCTGGTGTAATTGCTGAAGTTGCTGGTGCTCCTGGTTTAGTTGCTGAAGTTGCTGGTGCTCCTGGTATAGTTGCTGAAGTTGCTGGTGCTCCTGGTGTAGTTGCTGAAGTTGCTGGTGCTCCTGGTGTAGTTGCTGGAGCCACTGCAGGAGGAACAGTGGGGGCTCCTTTTTAGACAGAGAGACAGACAGACAGACAGACAAACAGACAGACAGACAGACAGACAGACAGACAGAGTTAGATTAAACACATAAGCCAAAATTATAACCCACAAAGACAAAACAAGGAAATCCATTACCGTCAATTAAGTAACAAGGGGTGATTTACCCGATGCTGGCTTTGCTGCTGGTGCCCCTACTGGAGCTTGTGGTGCTGTTGGTTTTGCTGCTGGCTCAGCCTTTAAAGGGGCTGCCACAGGAGAGATGGTGGGACCTGCTGAATTGTTTTTTTAAAATATATACATAAAAAACACGAAGAAGAACAACAACCCAACAGGAAACAAGGATAAGATGTTGTCTGTAAGTAATTGATAAGGGGTGATTTACCAGGAGCCTGGGGACTGGCTGCTGCTGCTGGTTGTGGAGCTGTTTGAGGTTTTCATTTCCAAGGAAATTTAGCCAGAAGATATAAGAAAAAATATTAGGACTTATATATTGAAGCTAGACACAAAGAATAAACAAGGAAAGGTATTATCTTCAATTAAGTAATAAAGGGTGACTTACCAGGTGCTTGCTTTGCTGCTGCTGCAGGCTCTGAAGGTTGTGGTTCCGTTGTTGGTTTTGGTGTTGATTGAGCTGTTAACGGGGCTGCTGCAGGAGGAGTGGTGGGGGCTGCTTTTTACATGATAGATAAATAGATAGATAGATAGATAGATAGATAGACAGATAGATAGATAGATAGATAGACAGACAGACAGATGATACATAGATGATAGATTAGGTATAGATAGAAAGAGAAAGAAAGGAAAGAAAGAAAGAAAGAAAGAAAGAAAGATACATAGATACATAGATACATAGATGATAGATGGATAGTATAGATAGACAGATAGACAGAGACAGATAGATACATAGATAGATACATAGATAAATAGATTTTAATTAGATTAAAAACATAAAAATAACAACCACAAAGAAAAAAAGCAAGGTAAGTTGTTATCTTCAATTAAGTAATAAGGGATGACTTACCTGGTGCTTGCATTGTTACTGGTACACCTGCTGGTGGTTGTGTTGTTACTGGTGCACCTGCTGGTGGTTGTGTTGTCAGTTTTGGTGCTGGCTCAGTCGTTAAAGGGGCTACTGCAGGAGGAACGGTGGGGCCTGCTGAATGTTTTTTTTAAAAAAATACAAACACTAAGAAAAAGGAAAACAATGACCCTCAGAGAAACAAAAAGGAAGGATGTTTCCCATAAGTAACTGATAAAAGATGACTTACCAGGAGGTTGGGGGCTGACTGCTGCTGTTGGTGGTGGAGCTATTTAACGTTTTCATTTCCAAGGGCATTTGGCAGAAGAAATAATACAAGAAAAATAAATATTAGGACATGTATGTTAAAACTTGACAAAACAAAACAAGGAAGAGTGTTATCTTCAAGTAGGTCATTTAACAATAGTAATAGTACTTAGATTTATCTACCACTTCACAGTGCTTTACATCTCTCTCTAAACAGTTTACAGAGTCAGCATTATGCCCCTGACAATCTGGGTCCTCATTTTATCCATCTCAGAAGGATGGAAGGCTGAGTAAAGGATTAAAGGATTGAGCCGATCAGGATTAAACTGCTACAGTCGGCAGAATTAGCCTGCAATATTGGATTCTAACTACTGCATCACCATGACTTACCCAGTACCTGTGGTGTTGCTGGAGCAACCCCTGGAGCTTGTGGTTCAGTGGTCAGTTTTGGTGCTGGTTGAGTCATTAACGAGGCTGCTGCAAGAGGAACGGAAGGACCTGCTAATTTTTTTTTTAAATATAGACATTTAAAAATTCAAAGAAATACAATAACTCACAAAGAAACAAAAAGAAAATATGTTATTATCTGATAAGGTTTTTTTTTTTGTTTTTTTTTAACCAGAAGTTTGGGGACTGACTGCTGTTGCTGGTTGTGAAGCTGTTTGAAGTTTTCATTTCCAAGGAGATTTGCCATAAGAAATAATACAAGAAAAAAAAATTAGGACTTGTATACTGAAGCTCGAAATGAAAAAAAAAAGGGGGGAGGCATAAATAATGATACTGAAATTATATTTTGCTTTTTAATATTTCTGTATTAAGACTGAAAAATTCAGTCAATTTGGAATGGGATAATCCCCATCCCACCTTGCAATTTAACTTCCTGTTGAGGCCATGATAGTTCTGGAGTAGACTTCTTGTCCGCAGGCTGATCACTTACAGATTGAGGAGGAACTTTTGCATCACTCACAAAAATTGCAGAAATTGCAAGTAGTTGGAGGACGCAGAACTTATAATTTGTGTTACAAAACTTCAAACCAATAATGCCCCAATTTATTCACAAAACAGTATGTAAGGTGTAGTTTCCATCAGCCTACAAGCAATCCCATCCAGCACTACAAAGTTGTGCTCCTGAAATGTGTTGGCAAATGGACAATTTAGTTGATACTATTTTAAAAAAAAGAAATGTAATTTGGAACAGACGTGGTAGAAAGAAATCAATTTCAGCCTATTTCATGGCATATTTTGAATAGAGATTGAGGGTTATCAACTATTAAGATGGCTCTGGGAAAGAGCTGGTCTCTGTTTCATTCCTAAATCTCACAAAACTCTCTTAAAGGCCACATACTTTCCTGAAAGTGGTGTTTTAGGAGCTTTTGGAGTGAAGGTTGGTGGTGAAAAAAAGTAGGATTGGGAATGGTTTTCATCTCAGAAGTTGCCTACTTCTATTTCACTCTTAGCCTCCTCCACAAAATAAATGAAAATGTTCTAATAGCATCATCACATCATCAGATGGCTTACTGGGACTCAACCCAAGGTTGAGAGGCTGAACTAAGTCCCACAATTTTGAAAACAATTTCAACCACAATACATGAACGCACAATAGATACAAACTCAAGGTAAACCACACCAAACTCGATTGCAGGAAATACAACTTCAGCAACAGAGTGGTCAACGCAGGGAAATCACTACCTGACTGTGATTTCTTCCCCAAACCCCAAAAACTTTAACCTTAGACTTGACCTCACCCCATTCCTAAGAGGTTTGTAAGGGGTATGCATAAGCTCACCAATGTGCCTACCATCCCTGTCCTAATGTTCCCTTTTATTTGTACCCATCTCATGGATTAACAATCATGTTTATACTTATATCTGTTGTCTAATACATGCTTGACAAAATAAAAATAAAATAAATAAATAAAATGTTGCCCATTTAATCTTATGAGGCTGACATCTCTCAGGAGATACCAACCATCACTGACTTTATTTAATTTTTCGGTTCTTCCTAGAAATTCTGTTTTCAATTAATGGTAATTATTTCCTGTGTCCCTTCTATATCTTCAGGGATGTGGAAGGATGAGACCAAAATGCCCTCACCAGAAGTTCTTTAACCTATCAGCTGGGGAGTCAACTGACATCTAGGAAACATCAGAAAAATCAGTGTGTATTAAGGCATCTATGTCATTAAAGGCAGCTAGACTCCCCCTGAAGAGCAGTCTGAATTTTATCTTGGTTTTACCAGGAGTTTCTGGTTTCTTGTCCTTTTCAGCTTGGGTATCCACTGCTTGCTTTGCTGGTGTTGCTGGTGCAGTCGCTGTAGGTTGTGGTGCTGTGGTTGGTTTTGGTGTTGGTTCAGTGGTTAAAGGGGCGGTTGGTTTTGGTGTTGGTTCAGTGGTTAAAGGGGCTGCCGCAGGAGCAGCGGTGGGAGCTGAGAGAGAGAGAGAGAGAGAGAGAGACAGATAGATAGATAGATAAAGAGATAGATAGAAAGATAGAAAGATAGATAAATAGAAAGATAGATGATGGATAGATAGGAGAGAGAGAAAGAGAGAGAGAGAGATTAAAAACATAACAATAACAACCAAGAAATAAAAAACAGGCTAAACTGTTATCTTCAATTAAGTAACAAGGGGTGATTTACCCAGTGCTTGCATTGTTTCTGGTGTACCTGCTGGTGCTTTTGTTGTCGGTTTTGGTGCTGGTTCAGTTGTTAAAGGAGCTGCTGCAGGAGGAACAGTGGGGCCTGCTGATTTTTTTAAAAAAATAGACATTAAAAAAAAAAGAACCCACTAGGAAACAACAAGGATAAAGATGTTATCTCAAATTATCTGATAATTATCTGATAAGAGGTTATTTACCAGGAACCTGGGGACTGATTTGCTGGTTGTGGAGCTGTTTGAGGTTTTTCATTTCCAAGGGAATTTGCCAGAAGTAATATAAGAAAAAAAATATTAGGGCTTGCATATTGAAGCTTGAAAAGAAAGGGGGTGAAATAAGCAGACGTAATCATACTGAGATTAAATTTTGCTTTTCAAGATTTCTGTAGTAAGACTGAAAACTTCAGTCAATTTGGAATGCAAAAATCCTCATCTCAAACAATTTCTAAACAAGGAAGTTTTATCTACAATTAAGTAGTAAGGGGAGATTTACGAGGAGTCTTGGAACTGTTGTTCAACTGCTTCAGTTTTTTTTCCCCAAAGAGACTTTGCCAAATTTTACTGGTAAAAGAAAAAAATATTAAGCTTATTAGGAGAGAGAACAAAGAAAAAATAATGAAACTCAAACTATATTCAATTTTTCAAGATTTCTGCAACAAGACCTTAAAAATTCTTGCTAAAAGGATTTGTTTGTTTTTCAAAATGAAATGGACAGTATATAAATGTAAAGGCCCTGTCACACTGCCCAACGGATGCAAAACGGACACAACGGACGAGCAAAATGTTCCATCCATTGTTATTGTTATCCGCTCTCAAAAGGGGCAAAAATTTGCATAACCGGAGCGGATAACACGGACGCTGGAGGATGCAGGGCGGATGGAAAGCGGGATGTGGAACGGAAGCCTACCGGATGGAGGTGGATGGCACATCCGCAGGGCTTCCGGGGGGCCTCAGCAAAGCGGACGCGGAACGGATGAAGCGGATGCAGAGCGGACGCGGAACGGATGAAGCGGATGCAGAGCGGAAGACTAACGGATGCCTGGCGTTAATTGCGCATGCGCGGGGGGATGCATTGCGCAAGCCACGCGGATATAAAGGGAAGCAGCTTCGCACGTGGCCAGCATTCGGAGGAAAGACCTGCTGCAGGATACATCGAGTCCTTGCCTGCCCTGCCTGCATGCCTGCCTGCAAGCCTTGCTGCCAGCCTTCCTGCCAACCTGCCTCCAAGCCTCTTGGCCAGCCTCCCTGCCAGACTTTGCTTCTCTGCCTGCCTGCCAGCCTTGCTGCCAGCCTGCCTTCCAGCCTCCTTGCCACCAGTCTGCCTGCCAGCCTTGGTGCCTGCCTGCCTTCCTGCAGGCTTCCTGCCAGCCTTGGTGCCAGGCTTCCTGCCAGCCTTCCTGCCAGCCTTGGTGCCTGCCAGCCTCCTGCCAGCCAGCAACCCCACAACCATGGAGAAGAAGCGAGAAAGTCTCAGCAACCTGCCGCCATCCCTGGCAAAGAGGACAGGGCCACCCTCCCGCCCCCTGTCCCTGACTCTGCTTCTGCTGGGGCTTCTGCTGCGGGCTCGCTTTGCTGGTGCTGGAGCTTCTGTGAAGCTGCTCTGGCGTGGTGCTCTGCTGCGAGTACTCTGCTGAAGCTGCTCCTGGCGTGTGGTGCTTCTGCTGCTGTTGTACTCTGCTGAAGCTGCTCCTGGTCCTGCTGGTCCTGCTGGTCCTGCTCATGCTCCTGGACTTGCTGCGTACTGCTCGTACTGCTCGTGCTCCTGGTCTGGCTCGTCTGCACGTCCTGCTCGTGCTCCTGGTCTTGCTCGCTGCTCCTGGTCCTGCTGGTGCTTGCTGGTGGTGCTGGTGCTGGTCCTGCTGGGCTCCTGGTGCTTACTCTGCTGCTGATGATCCTGGTCCTGCTGATCCTGCTCTGCTGCTTGTGATGATGATTATGATCCTGCTGGTGATGATATGATGATTGATGATGATCCTGCCTGTGCTCGCCTGCTGCTGGTGGTGTGGAGAAGCAGCCCCTACACCTGGGAGCCCCTCTGATGAGGCCCATCTGGTCCTGCCAAAGGGAGGAAAGACGCGTATACGGGGACGGGAGAACAACGAGGATGAGGTGCTGGAGTGCTGAGAGAGAATGACATCTGTGGCGGAAGGGACACAGCTGTACAGGGACACCAAAAGAAGCAGGCTGCTTGGAGAGAGAGAGGGCAGAGAGTATGGGTTACACTCAGAGGTGCTCCTTGGCTGGTGGAAACATATGCACACCTGTATGGGAAACTGCACCTGAGAAGAAATCCGGCAGGCCACAGTTAAGCTGACGGACAGAGAGACCTACGTCATGGCCAGGTGCAGCTTCCTGGAGGGTGAGATCCGCCACCGAGGAGCACCAGGACCCCCTCTGTCTACCTCTCTCTCCGGCAGCCTGCTGAGACCCAGTACTCTTCCGGCCGAGAGGGCAGTCCCTGTCTCCAGGCAGTTTCTGTGGAGCGTGCCACGGCAGAGAAACCGCGGACAGCTGTTGTAAACATGGTGGAGTGGGTGGAGGACTCCCTGGTGCGGTGGAGAAAGAAGACATCGAGTCAACACAGTCGTAGCCGCATCTACCCCCCCCAGCTCCACCTCCACAGAAAGGCAGAGAGCCAGACAGCAGGAGGGGCAGAGCCACACTGTTCCTGCTGGAGATCAGGGACACCATCCGCACCAGCATAGATCTCCTCTCTCAGCTGGTCAGCACCGACTCCTCATCCTCCAACCGCAAGCCCTTCCTCACCTATGTCAACAGGCCCTGAAGGGACATGGAGGATCCCCAGTACCAGGTGGTGAAGGACCGGATCACGAGCTGCTTCACAACCTCCAGATCCAGAGGAACCTGCTCCCACCCAGCCCGGTTTCTGCTCCTCCACCCCAGGTGATGTCCCTCCCATTCCAAGGCTTTTCCACAGCCCCTCACCTACCAGGGCTACGGCTACCAGGAGGTCCAGCAGCACAGGCAGCAGCCCTTTCCAGTCCAGGCACAGAGTCATCGGAACGACACCGTTGGCACCGGTTCCACTGATGCCACGAATGCCAGCCACACCAATGATGCCCCGACGACAGCGATGCCACCCACACCACCGATACCACCCACGCCAGTCCTCACCCAGCTGCAGACCAGACAGTCCCACTACACTACTCCCTTCTCCACCCACAGCCAAGCCCGGCCTCAGTACTCTGTCATCAGTACTGGAGCTGACACCCATGGCATGGAGGAAGGACCTCTCAGCATCACGGGTCTGAGCCAGCTGTATGAGAGCTTCCTCAAACACACCGTCCCCTGTTGCTCCTCTTGGGGCCAGGCACCCCAATTGAGATACAGACCAGCACTCCAGCACCAGCACCTCCACAGCACCTGGACCCTTCACCCCTGAACTGGCACACTCCGATGACCAAAATAAGAGTGCCAGAGACTGGTAGCTGGCTACCTGTGGACTTATTTTGGACACTTGACTTGGGTCATTTTTGTTTTACAGCTTGTTGTTCAATAAAGTAAAAATCTTTGATCCACACTTGTTTCATTTCTTTTTTTAATAAAGTCTTGTGGAAACTTTTAGAATTGGTTTAAAGCCTTTGCATGCTTGTGGGATGGGTTAAGATAGCAGTGGGATAGGCAGGGATACCTGTGGGATGGGTAATAGCTGTGGAGGGGTAAGGATAGCAGTGGATAGATAAGCCTCCAGTGCAAGCATAGTGGACTGTATGGTCCACCCTCCCTGGTGCCACGCCTATGGCCCTTTATTACAATAATAATGTAATAATCATCCATACATGTCAACACAAACACAACTCTTTATTAAACGCCCTGTTCATTGTAGGCCCACCCAACATACATGGCCCAATCTCATCCGTGTGATGAGAAAGGCTGAAGAAAGCACCCATTAATCATCCATCATCCTGTCTTGCCACTCCACTGCTCCAGCTGGGGAGTTGCACCAGTGTCTCAGGAGGTTGCGCTGCTTCTTCCCTTCACGTGAAGCTCTGTTGGGGCCTTGCACATCCTCAGTGTCTATCAGGTTTTCGCCCTTGCCTCCATTCCCCAGGCCTCCATGTCCCCATTGCCTTGTTGGAGGTCACGAGCCTGTTCTGCAAGACCGGGTAGCAGGTGCACATGAGATTGTGCAGGATGCAGCAAGCTTCCACGATCCTCCTCACGTCTCTGGGCGATGCTGCATGGTGGTGAGAAGTACCCTGGAACCTGTTGGCCAGGATCCAAAGGCGTTCTCCACACCCGCCTTGCCCTGGACAGCCTGTAGTTGAAAGATCCTCTCTTCAACAGGTGAGGCAATCTGGAGGTGTAGGGCTTCATGAGGAAGGTTCTGAGGGAGAAGGCATCATCCCCACGATGAAGTAGGGCACATCTTGCGTGTCGTTGGGCAGGGGGTCTGGATCTGGAAAGCCCATGATGAGGTTGCCTTCCAGCCCCTCCTTGAGGTCACTGGCATTGTAACCTGGGCATCTGAAGATGAGCCGGTGCCTGAAGCATCGATGTACATGAACTTGTAGTCAGCACGACCATGGCGAAGAGGACGATGCTGAAGAAGCCCTTGTAGTTGAAATAAGTGGAGCCCGACTTGGGTGGCTTTGCAGGCCACGTGCTTCCCATCTATGGCTCCAACGGGTGTGGGGGAAGTTCCACCTCTGGTCCCACTGCTCTGCAACTTTCTTCCAGCCTTCATCAGTGAGGGGCACTGGAGGAGCTCCTGCAGGTATTCTTCGATGATGGCCTGCACCACTTCTCTGACCACAATGCTGGTGGTGTTGGATGGCACCCCAGCCGTACTGCATGCTCCGTAGGTGGTCCCTGAGGCCAGGTGGTGCAGAGTCAGTGCCACCTGAGCCCAGGTTCCAGGCTGGGCCGGAAGTTGGTGTTTGCCTTGGTGAACCTGGGTATCAGCCGCTGCACAACTTCGTCAAAACATGGCTGGAGGCATCCTCATGAAGTTCTGGAATGCTCAAGTGTCTTCGTTCCTGAGCTCCACCATCAGCTTGTTGTACAGTCCGTACTCTGCTCTTCTCCCGATCCATCTTTGGACCCAGACGCTTCTTGGCCACCTCCTTTTCTTCCCGTAGTAGAGTTCACAGAGCCTGTAGATGGCTTCGCACTGTTGCAGAAGGATGGTGGCTGCCAAAAGGACTGTGTTACGATCCACGGTTGACATGACTGGATGCTGTGGAAGAGGAAGAGTCAGATGAAGGCTGCAGAGGTCTGCACAGTTGGCTTGCTGGTCTGAAAGTGAGATGCAGACGAGTTGCTCCGCCTTTTTATTGGCAGTATAGGTGTCCCTTTGCATCCTCTAGAGCATCGTGTAGACATCCTTAACATCCAAGATAGGTCCCCTCTGCGAACGTTTTTTCCGTTTTAAACGCTTTGTTTCCATGCTGCATCCGTTCTGCATCCATTCTGCGTCCGTTCCGCTTCCTCCCTGCATCCGAGCAGATGCGAGTTGTGCGGATGCGGAACAGATGCCTAGCAGATATAGCGGAGCGTAACGGATGCAGAACGGATGCGTACCGGTGCATAGCAGATGCAGAATGGACGAATTGGATACATTTTCCACGCAAAAGTTTTGAGCAGCTCAAAACTTTCTGAGCAGATGAAACGTCAATAAACGGAAGCTGGAAGGATAGAGAGGAAGCAAAACGAGGCAGTGAGTACATCGCTGTAACCAACAGGCATGCGCAAGCCATGGCAAGCTTTTTTGTCCAATTTACATCCTCTTTGCATCCGTTGGTGCAGTGTGACAGGGGCTTAACAAATGAATAAATTCAGATCCTTTGGAAGGTCCAAAACCTCATATCACCTTGAGCTTTACTCTCTGATTGATGCTGAGGTGGTGCTGGAGTAGACTTCTTGTCTTCACTTGCAGGTTGGGGAGGGAGTTTTGCGCCAGTCACAGTAGCTGAAGATGAGAAATTGCAAATGATTGGAGGATGCTAATTTTACAAATCATTTACATTGCAAACCACAAACAAACAATGACCCAAATTATTTATAAAACATGTAACTGTGGTCTCCATCACTTCACGTGCATTCCAACCCAACATCACAAAGTTATGCCCATGAAATATGTGGCAAATAGACAATCTTGTTAATATGATTTAAACAAATGTAATTTAGAATAGGCATGCCAGAAGGAAACAAATTTCAGCACATTTCATGGTATATTTTGGACAGAAACTGAGGAATATCAGCAATTGGGATATCTCTGGGAAAGAGCTTGTCTCCATTTCATACTTAATAGCACCAGTAATAGCACTTATATACCATTCATAGTACTTTACATTATTCTCTAAGCAGTTTACAGAGTCAGCACATTGCCACCAACAGTCCCACTCCTCATTTTACTGACTTCGAAAGTATGGAAGGCTGAGTCAACCTTGAGCCGGTCAGGATTGAACTCCTAGCTATGGACAGAGTTTGCTTGCACCATTGCATTCTAACTAGTGCACCATCAGGGCTGCTTAACTCTCCCAAAACTGTCTTAAAGGCTTTAGACCTGCCCGAAAGTGATGTTTTGAGAGTATTTGAAGTGGAGATTCATCCCAGGAGTCATCTGCATCTATTTTCACTTTTAGCCACCTCCGCAAAGCTATCGCAAATGTTCATTCCAACCTAATCTTGTGGTATCATCAGATGATCCGACGGCTTACAGGGACCATCCAGAAGACTTATAGAAGGAACTGAGTCCCGCAAATCCAGCAAATGTTGCTTTTACTGTTACATGGGTGTGAAACTTTTTTCTGAAATTATAGGCAACACTGTTTAAGTCTCCATATAAAAACTACTTTGGCTGTTCTAACTCTTCTACTGTAGAGGGTTGACAGTCAAGTAACCCTTCTTTGAGTTATTGGTTAGGATGTCAGCCAAGATTAAAGCAAAAGCAGAAGAGTTAATCCATGTTAATATATGGCCATCTTTATGTTGTTAAGGGTACCCAGAATACTCCTGCCAAGCAATTTCAGTTTTATCTTGGTTTTACCAGGAGTATCTGGTTTCTTGTCCTTTGCAGCTTGGGCATCTGCTGCTTGCTTTGTTGCTGGTGTAACCCCTGGAACTTGTGGTTCTGTTGTCGGTTTTGGTGCCGTCTCAGCTTTTAAAGGGGCCGTTCCAGGAGAAATGGTAGGGCCTGCTTTTTTTAAAAAAAAAATTGACATTAAAAAACCCTCAAAAATAAAACAACATACAAACAAAAAGAAAAGATGTTATGTCTAATTAACTGATAAGAGATTATTTACCAGGAACCTGGGGACAGGCTGCTGTTGCAGGTTGTGGAGCTGTTTGATGTTTTCATTGCCAAGGGAATTTACCAGAAGAAATAATACAAGAAAACAACATGAGGACTTGCGTGTTAAACTTGAAAAGAGAGGTGCACATGAAAAATGCAATGATCCTGAAATTGCATTCTGCTTTTCAAGATTTCTATAGTAAGACTGAAAATTCAAACAATTTGGATCATCAAGATCCCCAACCCAGCTTGTGTTTCATCTTCCTGTTAAGGTTGAGATGCAGGGGTGGGCTTCACATTTTTTAGCAAGGGGCTCTCTGCACTAATGACTGGCTGGCTGGGTGTGGCTGGGGAGTCATGTGACTGGGTGGGTATGGCCAACTCGATGTCACTTCTTTGCCCTAATTACCTAATAAAAGATATATACCAAAATGTTGTTTATTATTTTGTGCATTTAATACTTAAATAAAAGATTTTATGAAACCAGGCTTAATAGCATTGACTGTGAGAGGGATCTTAGTCTTAGTGGAGTTTCTGGTGAGTTACATGATTCTTATTATTTGGGAATTAATCCCCTCAGAGACTAGTGCCTATGTTATCTGATTTTCTCAATGGCTTTCCCTCCCAAGAATTGTTTATCTAGCTTGCAACACTTTTACAAAGTGTGAAATGTTCTTGGCTAAATGCCCAGAAGTTCAATTAAGCCTATTAAGAGTTTTCCCTTGCTTCTTATCTTTCTGAGGTTATTGAGCGCTCTCCAAGCCCTGCAGAGTTTTAGCTAGAGGCTCTCCCAAACCCCTGCGAGCCCCCAGCAGGCTACCCCTGCTGAGATGGTTCTGGAGTGGACTTCTTGCCTTCAGGCTGATGAATTATAAGTTTGGGAGGGACTCTTGGGGACCTTGGTGCTCTCTGAGCTTGATTGTTTTCTTATAGATGTTTCATTGCCAAACTCGATAACTTCATCAATGCTAGAAAGAGGATAAGGTTTGCTCTCATTTTATGTCCTGGTGGCTCCCCTTTTCAGTGTTGGTAGAAATGTTCTTGGAAGTTCTTAGGTTGGGCTGTGTACTGTTAACTGGTTTAGCATCCTTAATTAGGGTGTTGTTTACTTCTCCAAGACCCCCTCATTTTAACCCTGAGCTAGAAATATTCTCCTTTATGAGGAAGGACTTTTTCACGTGAATATGCAACTCACATGAACTATGGATTCCCTTTCATTTTGTATATCAAATTGTGAAATTATAACAATAGACTTCCCCATTAGCAAATACATTAGAGAATGATATTTTTACAGGTAGTCCTTGACTTACCACAGTTTATTTAGTGACCATTCAAAGTTATACAACATCACTGAAAAAAGTGACTTATGACCATTTGCAGCATCCCCATGGTCATATCATCAAAATTCAGACAGTTAGCAACTGACCCACATTTATGTAAGTTGCAGTGTGCTGGGATCATGGGATCACCTTTTGAGACCTTCTGAAAAGCAAAGGCAATGGGTGAACCAAATTCACCTACCAACTGCCATGATCCACTTAACAAATGGGGCAAGAAAGGTCGTAAAATGAGGGAAAACTCACTTTGCAAATGTCTCACTTAGTAATATAAATTTTGGATTCAAATGTGGCTGTAAGTCAAGGACTACCTGTATTTTATCCATACTGAAAAGATGTTGGAGAGGTATAAAGGCTACTGTAGCTCTTCTTTCTTCTAGGTATTCTCTGATGTCCCTCAGATGTCACACTGGGTCTCCATTCCTGCTTCCAAATGCTTTTAATATTGAATTGTTTTCTTCTGAGATTGTGTGTCTCATTGGGTGTCTGGCATTTATACAATAACCATGAATGAATGAAATGTATCTATGCACAGTAGAAGCCTCACATGGTTCTACTTTTTTCTCTGGATCACTGGGACAAAAAAAAACTACTCACAATTTCCTTAAATCATGGGCTATATTTTGCTAAGACATTCTCCCACTGACAGTTCTAAAAATACTTTTTACCCACAAAGAACTAATAGTAGTAAAAATTCTCTAGTCATCTAAAATTCGCGGTCATTCTGGTCATGGTTGTCCAAAGGTGCTTTTTCAGGAGGCAACTGGGCTTCCTTGGGGTTTTTTGGGTTTCTTTTAGGAGGTTTTGCTTCTCATCCCAGAAGCTTCTTCAGCTCTGACAGAATAGTGGGGAATGGAAGGATTTATATTCCTTGCAGACAGCTGATCATTTGCATCAGTGGTGGGATACAATTTTTTTTTACTACTGGTTCTGTGGGTATGGCTTGCGGGACATGGCAGGGGAAGGATACTGCAAAATCCCCATTCCCTCCTGACCCCACTAACCTGCTTTCCAGCTCCATTCTCCTGTACAGGGCAACCAAAGAAGTCCCAGCCAATCAGCTGGAACTTGATGGGAGGCAGAGAATAGATGGGGATGGGGCCAGTCAGAGGTGATATTTACCGGTTCTCCGAACAACTCAAAATGTCCGCAACCATTCTCCAGAACTGGTCAGAACCTGCTGAATACCACCTCTGATTTGCATCCTTTTAGAGCATTGTTGAAGCACTTGGAGGTTTATCATATATAATTTGGGATGGACACCCTCTGAATGGTGTGGGAGTAGGAATGGATTTCCAAAGGGGAAAAAAATTGTAGATTACAGGAATCACCAGCACTACTCAGGTGACCCTAAAGATACATAAACTTCTAAGTGCTTCAACAACCTTCTAAAAGGATGCAAACGACCAGCTGTCTGCAAGGAATATAAATCCTTCCATTCCTCATTATCCTATCAGAACTGAAGAAGCTTCTTGGATGAGATGCAAAATGTCCTCAAAGCAAAAACAAGAAGTCCAATTGCCTCCTGAAAAAGCACCTTGGGACTCTGGTCATCTAGAATGCCGACATTGTGACAATTTACTGTTCTTTTACTTTTACCAAGTTTTTCAGATTCCTTTGATGTTGGAAGTTCCACGAGCTGCCTTGTTGTTGTTTTAGTATCTTGCAGTGGTTTATCTTCTGTTGGTGCTGGTTCAGTTTTGGAAGGGCCTGCCTCAAAAGTAACAGTCCGGACTGGGATTTTTTTGGGAAAAAATAAACATAATTTATATATGTTCATATATCTTTACTAATTCTATACCTGTGCTTCTCTATGAATCTATGTGAATGGGCTTAGTTTTGGGGGAAGAAAATAAGGGGAAAAAAATTGTTCCTCTACCTACCAGCATCCATTGGCATCCTGTCAGTGTGTGAGAACATTGAGGGCTGTTTGGAAACTGAAGCAGTATTTGCTATGTGAGCAAAGAGACAGCAAGAAGCCTGGGCGTGGCTGAGCTCAACTGTTCTATACTAAAACTTCTTGGTGCTGTGAAACTAAAACTGAAACTGAACTTCTTCTCCTCTGCTTGTGTTTTGCATTTGGAACAGATTTCTTTTTAGGTGGGGAGGGGGAGTAGAACTCCTTAGCTTCAAAGCGTGTTAATAATAATATACAAAACACTAATGCTCTGGTGGTCATTTTGAAAAATCCTTTCTTAGTGAGCATCTAGAAGCCAAGAGAAACATATGTGCTAAATTTCAAGTTTGTAGGCTTTACGGTTCTGGAAAATTTGTGATGATGTGTGAGTGATATTTTGCTTTTACATAGAGAGATTTTTTGGGAAAGCTTGCTAGAATTCAATAGCATACTGTCTATTGAAAAATGTGCTTAACAACTCTGAAAGGAAACTCATAAAAAAAAACCAGTGTGTGTACACACACACACACACACACACACACACACACATATATA
>BHFT01004111.1:0-26860 GCA_004320025.1 Laticauda laticaudata
TTTTATGTTTTGTGTTTTGTTTGTATATGTTTGTTTGTTAAAAATTAATAAAATTCTTTATAAAAAAAAAAAAGAATGGAAAAAATGAGTTAATCTTCAGATCTACTTTAAGATGTCCTTAAAGATAAATCACTACTCCTGTACACATTTATTCTACCATATGTCAGAAGAATAATTTAGGGTTTCAACTTGAGCTGAGGTTGTGTTAGAATAAATAAAAATGAAATCCAGATAACTCTGAGAAAAGAATTATATAAGCAAAATATTAGTCTATGGGCGCAGCTGAAGAGAAATGGGGTAGAGAGGGATGGCTTTGTACGGAGCTTTCCCTTGGTATGTAAATGGAAATGTGCTGATTCTAGGTGACACTTGAAGGTCATGGCTATGTGTGAAATGTTGACCACAGAGAAAGTTGATTAAATCAAATGATGTGGATTGGGTATCTTCATTTGAATTGTGAACATTATAATTATGTTTACATTGTGTTAATTGAATTTTGTGTGCTTGTTTATGTTTACAATTTGAAATGAGTATTTAATTAATTCTTATATTTTCTATGTGTTTGAAGGATTTTGAAGACCGTTAACCATTAACCTTTTTGGAAAACTGGATTTGTTAATACATGATTCCCTATATAATATTTCTAACAGTTATAAAATTTATAAATTCTTCCCACACATATAACAATGTTTACAATGATATTTGGAATTGGTATCTGATATTGATATTGATATTTAAAGGTATTTAGGTTTGAAAGATAAGCATCATGGCATTTGCATAGTAGTTAGAAGTACACAATATTTCTTGTTGCAAAGTAGAAGGTAGTTGTAGAAAGTCATTAATACTTCTCTCTTAATCCTTAATTATTTGAATGAACTTGTTCACATCTTTTCTTTTCATGAATGATATTGCAATTTCAAGGGGCACCAGCAGCAAGTCACAATTCAGAGATTCTATGTTTAATTTCAAGTTACCATTCGGTACATTTAAAGTCTAATTTAAACTAGACTTTAAATTTAACTTTAAAACAGTATTTGTTACTTCTCCAGACCCCCCTGTCCACGGTGCCTCACTCTATGAATTGAGAAGCAAGCCCACACCAGAGATAGAAAAGTTGCCTGCCCTGCTTTTCCTAATGCAGCAACTATTTCTTTTAATAAAAAGCAAGCTGGCAAGAGGAGAAGGCAGTGACCTAATCTCGTATACCAGGTCTCCGTACAAAATATTTAGTTTCTTCAGTAATGATAGGTATTTTAGGGCTATCATAAGAACAAGCTACAACAGGTAAGGCTAAAGATAAAATCCAACTGCACAGATTTAGGAATGGAATGAACCATTTATATCTATCTTGCATTAAATTCATCACAGAACCTTTTGGGAGGATAGCAAATGAGGTGACATAATGTCTTTCAAGATCCAAATGCTCAACAAAAATTTGGAGAAAAATAGGGTTATTAGGGCAGCCTCCTAATCTTAGATTGTGCGCTTGAGTGGAATAAAATTGGTTGAGATTGTTGCTTCCTACAGTATTTTGATAACAACTCACCCATATTTACAATTTTCTCCATAAATGCAATCCATATAGCTTAAAGATAATATAAAAAATAATACTGAGAAATCAGTCCTTTTTATGCTTTGTTCTCAAAAGAAAACATGTATAAAGAGACAATAGGGCACATGCATTTGGTTCCACTTTTTCCATCAACACTGACATTTTCTTACATATAGGAAGGTATGTTGTCAACAGAGCTTTTTACCTCCTTGGAGGCTCTTGCCATAATTTGGGAAGTCAGAAAATCAGAACTCTTTACTGGCCGAAAGGCAACTCTGGGTGCAATACAAATATTAAAAACCAATAAAACATTGAAGCAATAAATACTCATAATAATAGAAATAATTTACAATTTAAAAGATGGGAAGAAGAAAGGAGGATCCATATGGTGGGAGGTGTCTCCAATGTGAGGCACTGTGTTGGGACTCAGGCCAACTGGGAAAGCCAGGTCTTCAGAAGCCCTGATGGAAGGTCAGAAGGATGGGTATGAATTTCATCCCAGAGACCATGATATTCCAAAGGGCAGGTGCCATGCCAGAGAAGGCTCTTCTCCTGGACTATACCAGCTGAAATACCTTGACCAATGGGGTACATGGCATGCTCCATCTGCCAGCACGAGTGGAGCAAGTCAGTTTTATTTGGGTGATACAGTTCCTCAAGTAGCCTATACTAATACTGTACTACTTTTTAATCGTATTATTATTTTATTCTAATAGTATTAAAATACAAAATTATTCATAGTTGAATCTATGTGAGACCCTTGGCATGATTTTGTCAAATTATTTTATGGGAAATTGCAAAACTGCCTTAAAATGCATAATTCTTAGTCAAAAAGGCCCTGAACAGTAATAGGGGCATGCCATGCTATTAAAATTATTTTTAAAATGGAGATGGCACATAGTCATTTGTTTCCCCAGAGTGCATGTGATTTATTCCATCTCAAAATATCTGTTATAATTTTTGAGTGCTTCAGTTATGTATCTGTCTTAAACTCTGCTTGATATGAGAGAATGAATGAAATTCTTCCTTCGATGGTGCCACTGCTGCAGTTTTAATGGCCTAGCCAGTTTCCTTGCCATGTACACCAACAGCCCTATACTTGAGAATTGTGTAACTTTGAAAGATTTAAGTTCAAAACTGAAGACTGTTCAAACCAAAATTAAGAATAAAAATGGATCAAAAGTATAATACAGAAATTTTATCTGGAGTTTAAATATATATCAAAACATGGAAAGGACATTTATAACCCCTTTCAAGTTAATCAGAGACCAGCATTTCAAATTCTGAAATTAATTTTCACATTTTAGGAGTTAATAATTATTCAACCATATCTCTAAGACATTAATTAAATTGAGGATTAATAAGATGCAACTAAATTGACACTTAATAATCTAGAAAAAGGACATAAAATAGATTAGTTTAAGGAGAATATTATAGCAATGTAAGACTTACTTGGTAGGAGCTAACATTTGTATTCAGACAGCACTGCTGTTTAACTATCAATAGTTGAGAATCTCTCCCTATGATCCTTTTAGTGAATTAATTTAGCTATAATCTTGAGCCTGGATGAGAGCTGTACTTTAGCAACCACTTCATAAAAATCTACTCCTGACTGGAGAACACAAAATTGGAAAAACCCAGTTACAATTGGTTTCATGTTTGGATAAAGGCTAGGTCACATCGGCCGACGGATGCAAAACGTATGTAAAATAGGATCACAGCGCAGCAATTTTCCATCCGTTGTTATCCACTCTCAAAAGTGCCCAAATTTGCATAAACAGAGCAGACAACAACGGAAAGAACGGACGTGGGGAGGATGTAGCGAGGATGTTAAGCGGATGCTCAAGGGAAGCCTAGCGGATGGAAGCGGATGGAAACGGATGAAACATCCGCAGGGCTTCCAAGGAGAACAGCGAAGCGGACGCGCAGCAGAAGGAGCGGATGCATGAGTGGATGCCGAGCAGATACAGAAGATGCACCACGGACGCCGAAGCGGTGCCTAGTGGATGCAAGGTTCACTGCGGATGCATCAGCCTCTGTGGATATAAAGGGAAGCAGCTCACAAGCAGTTTACATTCAGAGGAAAGACCTGCTGCCAGACACATCTTCAGCCAACAACCATGGGGAAGAAGAGGAAGCCTGTGCCTACTCCTGCCAGCCTGGCAAGAAGGACAGGACAACCCTCCCCACCCATGGCGCTGACTCTGCTTCTGCTGGGGCTTCTGCTGCTAGTGCTGACTCTGTGGTGCTGCTCCTGGTGCTGGTGCTTCTGCTTGGTTGCTTACTCTGCTGTGGTGCTGCCTTCCTGCGTGCTTCTTGCTGGTGCTGACTCTGCTTGTGCTGTTGCTGGTGCTGCTGGTGCTGGCTGCTGCTGCTGCTGTTGGTGTGGTTGTGGTGGACCAGCCCCTAGAACCTCAAAAGCCCTGCTGATGCGGGCCCAGAAGGCCCTGCCAGAGGGAGGAAGAGGCATTCGTGAGAAGAGGGAGAGAGGAGACAGAACTCATTGCAGAGGAACATGAGGATGAGGTGCCCGAAAGGCTGAGGAGAACAAGTACCCTCTGGAGGAAGGGACACAGGCTCTTATCTAGACACCAGCGGAAGCAGGCGCTTGGAGAGAGAAGGCGGAGAGCCTGGGCTACACTTCAGATGTCCTCCTGGGGTGGTGGAAGCACATGCACACCTCGTACGGGAAGCTGCACCTGAAGAAATCTGGCCAGGCCGCGGTCAAGCTCACCGACCGGGAGACCTACATGATGGCCAAGTGCAGCTTTTTGAGGGTGAGATCCTCCACCAAGGGAGCCCCCTCTGTCAACCCTCCCTCTCAAGCAGCCCACAGAGAGCCAGTCCTCTTCTGGCCAAGAGTCAGCTCCTGTGTCCAGGCAGGTATCTGTGGAGCGCCCCACGATGGTGAACCCCCCGACAGCTGCACTCCCTGTGCTGGGAGCACATGGGGGATCCCCTGATGCAGTTGAGCAAGAAGAGGCCGCTGCCACCAGAGACCAACCCACTCCCACCCCCAGCTCCATCTCCACAGAAAGCAGGCAGAGAGGCATACTGGAGGGACAGAGCCCACACTGTCCTTTTGGAGATTAGGGACACCATCAAGAGCAGGCATAGATCTCCTCTCTCAGCTGGTACATTTCGACATGCCATCCTCTAACAGAAAGCCCTTCCTCACCTACGTGAACGCAGACCCTCATGGAAATGCCCGAAGCCCAGTACCAGGTGATTAAGGAGAGGATCACAGGTCTTCTGCACCACCCTCCAGGCCCAGCTGAACCTGCTCTGACCCAGTCCAGGTCTGCTCCTCCACCCCAGGTGATGTCACAGCCCTTCCAAGGCTTTCAACAGCCCCTCACCGAAGAAGGCTATGGCTACCAAGGAGTTCCAGCAGCACAGGCAGCCCTTCCCAGTCCAGGCACAGGTACATCGCACACCACCGTGCCACCGATGCACAATACCACCAATGCCACTGACGCCACAGATGCCACCGACTCCACATATGCAACCGACGCCTCACCTCACTCACCTGCAGACCAGACAGCCCCCTACACTCCTCCTTCCTCCACCCCACAGCCAAGCCCGGCCTCAGAACATCTGTCATTGGTCTTGGGACTGACACCCCATGTCATGGAGGAAGGGGCTCTCGACATCACAGGACTGAGCCAGCTCTCTGAGAGCTTCCTGCCACACACCATCCCCTGTTGTCCTCTTGGGCCAGGCACCCCAATGGTGCCTCAGACCAGCACTCCAGCCACTGCCACCTCCATAGCACCTGGACCCTTCACCCCGGAGACCATGGGCACGCCTCAGAGTGACTGAGAAGAGTCCAGAGACTGGGTGGCTACCTGTTGACTTTATCTTTGCTTGGGACACTATACTTGGGTCATTTGCTTTTTTTAATAAAGTCCTACAGTTTGTTATTAATAAAGGTTATCTTTGCTTCACACACTTGGTTCAGTCTTTTAGTAAATAAAGTCTTGGTGGAAAACTTTTAGAAATGGTTTAAGCCTTTGCATGCTTGTGGGATGGGTAAGGATAGCTGTGGGATGGGTAAGGATAGCAGTGGGATGGGCAGGGATACCTGTGGGTATGGGTAATAGCTGTAGGATGGGTAACAGCTGTGGGATGAGTAATAGCTGTGGGATAGATAAGCCTCCAGTGCAAGCATAGTGGGACTGTTTGGTCCACCCTCCCAGGTGCCACACCTATGGCCTTTATTATCAATAACAATTTAATCATTCAATCAACACATTTCAGCATAAACACAACTCTTTATTAAATGCCCTGTTCATTGTAGGGCCACTCAACATACATGGCACAATCTCATCATCAGGTTTAGTCCTTGCCTCCATTCACCAGGCTCCATGTCCCCATTGCCTTGTTGGTGGTCCACAAGCCTGTTCTGCAACACTGGGTAGCGGGTGCGCATGAGATTGTGCAGGATGCAGGCAAGCTTCACGATGTTCCTCACGTCTCTGGGCGATGCTGCATGGTGGTGAGAAGTACCTGGAACCTGTTGGCCAGGATCCAAAGGCATTCTCCACCACCCGTCTTTCCCTGGGAAGCCTGTAGTTGAAAGATCCTCTCTTCACGGGTGAGGTATCTGGAAGTGTAGGGCTTTCATGAGGTAGGTTCTGAGGGAGAAGGCGTCATCCCCATGATGAAGTAGGGCACTTCTTGTGTGTCCTTGGGCAGGGGGTCTGATCTGGAAGCCATGATGAGGTTGCGTTCCAGCCCATCCTGAGGTCACTGGCATTGTATACCTGGGCATCTGAAACTGACCCGTTGCCTGAAGCATCGATGTACATGAACTTGTAGTCAGCATCAACCATGGCAAAGAGGATGATGCTGAAGAAGCCCTTGTTGTTGTGATAAGTGGACCCTGAGTTGGCTGGAGCTTTGCAGGCCACGTGCTTCCCATCTATGGCTCCAATGGTGTGGGGAAGTTCCACTTCTGATACCCACTGCTCTGCAACTTTCTTCCATCCTTCTTCAGTGGAGGGGCACTGGAGGAGCTCCTCCAGGTATTCTTCAATGATGGCCTGCACCACCTCTCTGACCACAATGCTGATGCTGTTGTGTGGCACCCTCCAAGCGTACTGCATGTTCCTGTATGTGGTCCGGAGGCCAGGTCGCAGAGTCAGTGCACCCTTCAGTCCAGGGTCCAGGCTAAGGATGAAAGTTGGTGTTTTGCCTTGGTCAACCTGGGTCTCAGCCGCTCCACACCTTTGTCAAACATGGCTGGTGGCACCTCATGAAGTGCTGTTATGCACGAGGGTCTTTCGTTCCTCAGCTTCACCATCAGCTTATCATAACAGTTCCATACTCGGCTCTTCTCTCGATCCATCTTCGGACCACACCATTCTTGGATGCCTCCTTTTCCGGTTAGGGTTAGGTGTTAGGGTTAGGGTTAGGGTTAGGTTGTTAGGGTTAGCTGAAAGTGCCTGTAGAGGGCTTCGCACTGTTGTAGAATGATGGCAGCTCCCAAAAGGAGTGTGCGGACGATCCATGGTGGAGATGACTGGATGCTGTGAAGAGCAAGAGCAAGGCTGAAAGAGGTCTGCACAGCAGGGGTGCTTGGACGAAAGTGAGATCCAGGTGATTTTCCTCCCCTTTTTATAGGAAATATCGGTTTCCCTCGTGTCCTTCTGCATCCTCTAGACTCCTCCAGACATCCTAAATATCCGAGATACGTCCCCTATATGAACGTTTTTTCCGTTTTAATGCTTTATATGCGAGCTGCATCCGCTTACATCCTTTCTATGTCCGTGCTACTAACGCTCCGCGGACGTTCCGCGTCCGTTTCGCTTCCTCCTTCTTTCTGTTTTCCGCTGGAGCAGATGCGAGTTGCGCGGATGCACAGCCGATGCCGAGCGGATACAGCGGACAAGGTTTTCTGTCCGTTTTACATCCTCTTTCCATCCGTTGGTGCAGTGTGACATGGGCTTAACTGCCAATATTGAAACAATGATTATAATACACTCTCTTTTCTTCCACATCGAGATAGTGTGGCTGTTTCTCATTTTATTCCAAGTAGAGATTTGTGGATGAGTGTAAATCTAGTCTGTTTCAACATCCTGCAAATTTAAGAGAGGAAATTTATCCCCTTCTCCAATAAATCACATTTTATAGATCACCTTTTTAAAATATGCACTTAATCCCTCACTCTCTATTTCTACCCATGTTTAGACTTTTCTTTTTGGTATTCAACTTTCCTCAATAGATGGACATCCCATCCTATTATGAGAAGACATTGCAAGATGTGAGTACTTTGGGGTGAAAAAGGTTTGAATTGCAATTCATTTCAAACTGAACATGAGGCAACAGGGCAGTGTTGTTCAAAAATAACCAAATACAATTTTAGGCTGCAACAACAGAATACTTTCAAAAATACAGAAAGTACTTGTTCAAGTTTATACTATTTTGTCAGCATCAACTTCAAGTAATGTGTCCAGTTCTGAGAATCAAAGTTGTGGAGTAGTCAGTATAGATTTTAAGGAAAGCAAAGAATTTAATCAATGGACCAGAAACAAATTCTGTGAAGAGAGATTATATATACTATGTATGTATGTATGTATGTATGTATGTATGTATGTATGTATGTATGTTTGTATGTATGTATGTATATATGTGCATATGTATAGTATTCAGCTTTGTTCGGTTATTTTCCCCTGTCATTATAGTTGTGCTTTTAAAGTTGTAGCAACATTTTGGCAGAATCTTATCTGCCATCATCAGGCTTCTGTACTGTAGTATCTTACTACTAGATCTTTTTTATACATAATTAAATAGAGCCAATATTTTCTTCAAGAGATACATTTAGGGATTTTTTCTCTCATTGGAGACTCTTTAGTCTATGCCTAATTCAGTCTAGTTTTGAATTTAATTTTTATTTTGTTGATTTCCCCACTTTATTAATTTTTTTCTCATTCAAGAGTTGTCCTGCTGATAGACAGAATCCTGACCAGCCTAACTACTGTTCAATATTGTTGGGTTAAAATGAATTTTTTTCAATATATCAGTAATAAGTGACATTTATACTATAACTATATTGTAATACATATTTATGTTTCAAAAAAGGCTACAAATAATTTTATATTATTTATTATTCACAACTAAGCACAATGTTTAAAAAAATTATGAAAAGTTTCTTAAACTGTGTTTATCTGCCTGTCCATCAGCAGGACATCTATCATAAATGAAGCTTCAAATCCTCTGATATATTAATCTGATGTGCCCAACTGAACTGAAATCTGATTAAAAGACTTGATTCTGTTAAGATAATGAACAGATTCTCTGCATATGTGTAAAAGATTATTTTGTCTGAAGTGATTTTTAACTTGAATTGGTTCAGTTCACATCACATTTCAAATACAATACATTGTGGAGGGGAGTTATTTGGTATAGTTTAAAATTATGTTTGATATGCAGCCATCCAGAACCTTCTATCAGTGAAAGAGGTGGTATATCTGAGGTCAGTAAAATGAGGACCCAGATTGTTACAGGCAATGCTGACTTTGTAAACTGCTTAGAGAGGGCTGTAAAGCACTGTAAATTGGTAATGTCTAAGTGCTATTGCTGTATAAATTTAATAAAGTAAATGTTTTGTTTGTTGAGTTGAACATTTGATCTGAAATTTAAACCATATTGATTTAAACCTGATTGCTTTCCAATATCAATTGACTCGAGATAAAACATATTTTCACATAATACTTAACAAAAGCCTACATTATCTAAAAATGTCCTTTCTGATCAGTTTATTCACAAGAAACTATCATTTAGTAATAGTTTTTTGAAAGAACTAATTAGAATGATTCTTTTTATGGATCTTACTGCTTTTCAGAAATGTAAAACTAGATTCAATGGCACTGTCTCCATTCTGCAACTTGAAACTGAAGGATAATTAGCACTTCGCTCTCTTTGAAAAACCTCCTGTAATTGCTCCAATGTCAGTTTTACTCACTGATCATGGTAGTAAGATAGAAGTTTTAATTATTGGTTTTCTTATCACCATTATTTATTCCGAAATTGTCTTATAATATCTGCAAGGAATTACTCACTTTGGTCTTTTAACACTGTAGGACCTTGCGTAAAAATCTATTCAAGAGCAGTTAGCAGTTGGTCAAGTCTGAGACAGAAGGACAATTTCAGCTAATAGATTCATTATTCTTGCAAGGTACTACATTTGTATGCATACTTTCATAAACAAAATTCAAACAACTCTTTATAGCAAGAAACCAGATAGAAACAATAATTTACATATATCAAGAGAAGAGAGCAGTGTATGGAATAAAGACTGAGGACGCTTACATCCTTTCTATTTTCGTGCTACTAACACTGTGTAGACGTTCCGTGTACCTTTTGTTTCCTCCCTCTTTCNGATGTTTAACGGATGATAAATGGACATAGAACGTTTGTTGCTCGTATATGTCGTGGATTTACATCGTACACGGCGGAAAATTCATCCGTTCACAAAGTTTTGTGCAGCTCAAAACTTCTTGCGCGGGTGAAATCTCAGTGGATGGATGCTTGACGGATAGAGCATATGAAACACGTATGCAATGAGTAAACAACACATGCATAGCGTTTTCCAACGGATGGCAAGCTTTTTTTTCATGTTTTACATCCTCTTTGCATCTGTAAGTGCAGTGGGACAGGGCCTTTAGCAACTCACTTTAATCATGCTGCCTGAAGTCTAGCACATCTGATGGAAGTGACTTGTCTACAGAAAGTGAGTGAGAGGGAGAGAGGGGGAGAGAGAGAGAGAGAGAGAGAGAGACAGACAGAGAGGGAATTCCTTTTCAGCAGTCCTGAATTTCCAGCATTTAGTTTGCATTGATATATTTAGCTTATTCAGTTGTAAATATAATGGTTGGTTCACATTCATTAAAATAGGTTCATTAAGGTAAGCTCTATTTGTATAGAGGATATGATTGAAACTTTATATTTTCATTTTTTCAGAACTTTATAAATTCCAGATGGACCTAGTTAATCACTGAAAGGTCACTATCTAACATAGAACTACATGTACTAAAATCAATGGACTTGAACACATACATTCTCAGTAAGATGTTGGCCAAAGAGTAAATAATATGTCCTTGGTAAAATAACCCTGTGTCAGAATCAAATGCAGTATTTTCCTAATCAGCACAATCTGCTTTCTCTGCAAAATATGATACTGTTAAAAAGAAAAAAAGAACTCTATATGTTAGTTTAAATCCACTGAGAACAACTAAAAGGAGGAATCTTACTTTAGAAAATGACTCTGTATCTTGGGAAGGACAATTATTATTATTATTATTATTATTATTATTATTATTATTATTATTATTATTATTATTATTATTATTATTATTATTAAACAAATAAAACAAATGATCTTCACCATGTCTTTCAAATGTTCTGTTTATACCCTATCTCTCATTGGCATCCACATTAACAGCAGGAAGCAATTAAGCATCCTGCTCCAATTTCACTATTCCTTGTAAATAAGATTATGGGAAAGCAGTTGATTGAGCACTGTTAATCCTCAATGGCTCTGGATTGACATATATGTCAACATGATGATAAAGAGAGTTGGGAACTTTTGAAATTGGCAGAAAATATGGGCAGAATTAGATGAGCTCTTTATAACAAGCACAGGACGGAAACATGTTTTATTTTCATCATTTATTGTTTTTTTAAGGCAAATTAAGGCAAACTTCTCCAATCTGGTACTCTTCAGTTAATTTGGGGTGCAACTCCCAGAATGGACATTGTTGATGCTGTCTAAATAACTTTCAAGTTAGCATTTCTGTTTGGTTGGAGAAGATTAAATTATCAGTTATTTATAATACATTCATATTGCATTTTGTGTTGTGTTCTTAATTTGTCTTTTCACTTCCTGAATTGATGTGGAATGAACATTGTTCACAGATTGAGGGCATGATATTATTTGGACAGTCATATGAAAAGAATCAAACATTTCAAGCAGAAATATGTTAACTATATTTGAGAAGGACTCTTGTAACTCCACCATTCATAGTCCAGACTGAAAATAAATTATGCCACTCAAACACTCTTTGGATTTAAACAATATATTCACTAGTTTATATGTTATTTTTTGAATGTATAGTTTTGTTTTTTGCTTAATAATAATACAGTATATGTTGGGATGCTGAATTTTTGATCAGATAAAAATGATTTGGACATTGAAGTGATTTTGTCATTTGAGAAGAGTGAATTTTCCATTTGAATTCATACAAAATTTTCCATTGGTCAAAATGGCCGTAAAATAGTTCATCTGCTCTGTAGAAATTAGGATGGAGGGATTTCCAGACAGAAAAACTTTGCACATTTTTGTTCAAACTTTCTGCAATCTTCTTTCACTAAATAAAAGATTGCCTTCTCCAACCAGAAGTGTGTGTGTGTGTGTGTTGCATCACTGCAGTCACCTTGTTGAATATTTCCATGGTTGCAGATTCCCGCTGGTCAGCTCTCTGCATTTAAGCACTCACATTGCTATTAGTATCATCATTTGTATATTTTAATGAACCAAATTTCAACCAATGACCCATTTTCATGAAATGTACTGGACACACAAGGAGATAGGAATTGAGTGGCAATCAATCTCTGGTCAGCTTCTGATGGCTGAGAAATGTGGGAAGCTGTGATAGACTGAGCAACATTTCTAGGCTCCCATAGTTACAGTCAAACAAATAATTGCCACAGTTGTGTCACACGTTTACTTATGCATTCCTTATAAGAAATTTCAAATAATAATCTTTGTTTTGAAATACCAGGAAGAGAAATAGTACTTGCTTCTATTGCCAGAAAAAATAAGTTTATTTTTTTAAAAAAATATGATTGTGCAAAATCTCTTTGTTGCTGTCAGTTTGTTAATCCTATAGTGTATTCAGCCTGAATAAGATGTATTATCATGTGCAGCTATAGAAAAGACATATCTGTAAAGAAAAGATCTGAGGGAAAAGCATTCAATTGTAAGAGAAAGGATGCATATACACTTCCATGGAAATAGTTGCAACAGAGATCTGGCATTCAAGACATGGCATGATGCCAGCAACCATACAAGGAAGCTGTATCATTTTGATATACGGGAAGAGGAAGAAAATACACAAAGACCACTTTTATAAATAAGAAGACAAACAAATTTTGTTTTGGTTTCTTCAATGTAAAATTGAAAAGCAAGATTTCCACCCTCTACTAAATGATGTCAAAATTGTTAATTGTAGTAATAATATTCTACCATATCACAGAATTAATAGAAGTAGTGATTAAACATGTTTAGTTTTATGTTTTTATTATATAAGAGAACTAGAGTATAATCACTTAGGGAAGATATCTAGAGAGGGGTCTCAGGAGTTCCTTCCAAGCTCCTTAAGGCTAGGTCCCACTGGCCGACGGACACAAAACATATGCAAAAAGGACAAAGCAGATGAGCAAAAACTCGGGGGTGGCTCCATCCGTTGTCCTCCGCTCCAAAAAGTGGTGAAAATGTGCATAAACAGAACAAAAAAGAACAGAAAAGAACGGACGTGGGTAGTATGTAGCGGGGATGTTAAGGGATGTTCATAGGAAACCTAACGGATGACACCTCCAAAGGGGTTCTGGGGGAGAATTGCAAAGCAGACACATAGCGGAAGGGGCGGATGCATAGCGGATGATGCGGATGCATCACGGATGCCAATAGGAATGCCGCGCGGATGTATATCGGATGCAAAGCGTTCACTGCCGCATGCGGGGAGTATTGAATTGCATCAAGCTCGTGATATTAAAAGGATGCAGGCACGCATGCAGTCAGCATACAGGGACAAGACATGCTGGCCACCATAATCTAACAGGAACACTATCGTTCCTCAGTAGCAAAAGAGGAAGCCGGGCCTACTCGTTCCAGCCTGTCAAGAAGGACAGATACCAGCATCCCACCCCGGGCACTGACTCTGAAAAAGCTGCTGCTGGCTGTGGTGGACCAGCCCCAAGGCCCCACAGCCTTGCTGCTGAAGGCCCTGCTGCTCTCAGCCCTGAAGCCCTGCTGACTCAGCCCCTGAAGGCCCTTGCTGCTCAAAGCCCCTGGAAGCCCTTGCTGCTCAACCCCTGAAGGCCCTGCTGCTGAAGGCCCATAACCAGAGGAAAGAAAGAGAAGGAATGAGAAGAAGAGGAAACAGTACACCGTTCTGAGGAGCAAGAGGATGAAGGTGCTGGAATGGCAGAGGAGAACGAGTACCTCTGGAGAAAGGGCCACAGACTCTATCGCAACACCAAGAAGGAAGCAGGCAGCTTGGAGAGACAAGGCAGAGAGCCTGGATATGGCAAGCTACACCTCAAAAATCCGGGCAGGCCGCTGTCAAGTTCACTGACAGGAGATGTACGTCATGGCCAAGTCAGTTTCCCTGATGGTGAGATCCGCCACCGCAGGAGCAGTCCCTTGACACCCCTTCCCTCAACAGCCCACAGACAGTCAGTCCTCTTGCAGCAGAGCCAAAACTAGCCTGTCCTGGCAGGTATCTTCAGAGGGCCCCCACGGCAGAGACCCCCCGACAGCTGCCACGCCCATGCCGCAGACTTGGAGAATCTCGTGGGATGACGCCCTGCGTTGTAACAAATGTAGGAAAGAGCAGCAGCCACCAGAGGCCAATCCAGCCCATCCCCACCCCCAGCCCAGAGGATGCAGGGCAGAGAGGCAGGACTGGAGGCCAGAACCACAGTTCGCTGTTGGAGATCAAGGACACAATGGAAGACCAGCACAGAACTTCTCTCTCAGCTGGTCCATTTGGACAAGAGCATCCTCGGGCCGAACACCTTCACAACCTACGTGAGCAAAACAGACCCTGCGGACCTGCCCGAGGCCAAGCACCAGGTGATGAAGCAGAAGAATCACAGCACTCTGACAACCCCTCAAGGCCCAGCTGAAGCTCTCCTACCCAGTCCAGTGTCTCCTCCACCCCAGGCGATGTCACAGCCCTTCCACGGCTTTCAACAGCCTCTCACCTACCAAGGCTATGACTACCAGACTTCCCACCAGCAAAAACAGATTACTTCCCAGTCCAGGCCCAGCGTTCAATTGCACGCCACAGACACCACACTTCACCCAGCTGCAGACCATACAGCCCCACGACACGCCTCCTTCACTCCACAAGACAAGAGCGTCAACGCGACAGATCTGATCATCAGTATTGGGCCTGACATGTCAAGTCTAGATGAGGGGCCTCTCAACCTCACGGGACTGAGTCCAGCTCTCGGATTACACACCATCCCCTGTTGTACTCTCGGGGCCAAGCACCCCAATATGCCTCAAGACCAGCACTCAAGCCACAAGCCACCGCCACAGTCCCCTGCCCGCTTAACAGGGGACCATGGACATGACTCGAGAGAATGACTGAGAAGAAGTGTCAGAGAACTGAGTTGTTACTTGTTAAGTTTATCCTTTGCTTAAGACACTTTACTTGGTTATTTTGCTTTTTTAATAAATCATAAAGTTAACCAAGAAATTAATGAAGTTATCTTTGCTTAACACCACTTGAATACAGTTCACTTGGTTCATTTTGCTTATAATAAAGTTCATAAAGTTTAAATAGAAAGTTAAGTAAATTATCTTTGTTTAAGACACTTGGTTTCTTTGTTTTAAATTAATAAAGTGTGGTGAAAACTTTGAAAAAATGGTTAAGTCTTTGCATGATTGTGGATAGATAAGGATAGTTGTGGGATAGATAAACCTCCAGGCAAGCATGAGTGGGACTGTATGGTCCACCATCCATCTGCCAAACATATGGCACCATTTTATCAATAACAATTTAGTTCAATGAATCAAACACATTTCAAAATAAACAAAGCTCTTTATTAATGCCTATTCATTGTAGGAAGCACTCAACCATAACATGGCACAATCCATCAGTGTTATGCCGACAGGCTCAAAGGAAGCATTCATTAATCATCTATCATCCTGGCTCCACTCCCATAGTCCAACTGGAAGTGCCCAGTGGTCTCAGGAGGTTGCGCTGCTTCTTTCCCTTCACGTGAAGTTTCTTGTTGGAGCCTGGTACATCCCACAGTGTCTATTCAGTTTCACCTGGCCTCCATTCACCAGGCTCATGTCCCCATTCCTTTGTTTTTATGGTCAACAAGTCTGTTCTGCAACACTGGGAAGCGGTGCGCATTGAAGATGTGCAGATGCAGCAAAGCTTCCATGATGCTCCTCACAGACTGTGGCCTCAGGCTAATGGTGGTGAGAAATATCTGGAACCTGTTGGCCAGGATGCCAAAGGCGTTCTCGTACCACCCGTCTTGCCCTGGACAGCTGTAGTTGAAGATCCTCTCTTCACAGGTGAGGTATCTTGAAGGTATGCTTTCATGAGTAGGTTCTGAGGAGAAGGCGTCGATCACCAATGAGTAAGTAGGGCACATTTGTGTGTCATTGGGTAGAGGGTCTGGATCTGGAAAACCGATGATGAGGTGCGTTCCGAGCCATTCCTTGAGGTCACTTGTGTAGTATACCTGGGCATCTTTGAAGCTGACCCATTGACTGAAGCATCGATGTACAGAACTGTAGTCAGCATCAAACCATGGCAAAGAGGGATGATATTGAAGAAGCCCTTGTAGTTGAAATAAGTGACCCTGAGTGGCTGGGAGCTTTGCAGGCCATCTGCTTCCCATCTATGGATCCAAACGTGTGGGGAAAGTTCTACCTTGATACGCACTCTTCTGCAAGTTTTCTCCAGCCTTGGTCAGTGTGGGCACTTGATGAGCTCCTCCACGTATTCTTCGATGATGCGCCTGCACCACTTCTCCCTGACCATCAATGCTAGATGGTGTTTGTGTGGCACGCCTCCAGCATACTGCATTGTTTCTGTTATTGGTCCAGAAGCCAGGTGCACAGAGTCAGTGCCACCTTCAGGTCCGGGGTCCAGGTTTGGACGGAAGTTGTGCTAGGCGTGCGTCAACCTTGGTCTCAGATGCCTTGTAGAAGTCGTCAAACATGGCTGTGGCATCCTCATTGAAGTGATGGAATGCACGAGGGTCTCATTCCTCAGCTCCACCATCAAGGTCATACAGCCAAACTCCAATTCTTCTTATGATCCATCCTCGGACTCCACACAGCTCTTGGATGTCTCCTTCTTCTCCTTCCTGTATAAAGGTGAAACAGGTCTGAACAGGTTTTGGTTCTGGTAATAGATGAGCGCAGCTATCATACGGACTGTGGGCATGATCCATTGTGGGAGAATAAGTGATGATGTGGAAGACTAAGACCTAAGGGTGAAGAGGGCTGTACACCACAGCTGCTGGACTCATACTGAGATCCAGATATGTTCTCCCCCTTTTTATTAGAAAATTTCGGTAATCCGCTAGGTGTCCTTCTACATATCTAGGGCATACTCCAGACATCTTAAATATATGAGATACATCCCAGAATACAAACGTTTTGTCCATTTTAATCCTTTATATACGAGATGCATACGCCTTACATCCTTCTATTTTCGTGCTACTAACACTGTGTAACGTTCCGTTGCTACCTTTTGTTTCCTCCCTCTTTTCCATTTTCAGCTGCCAGCGGATGTGAGTTGAAAGGAAGGCCAGAGGATGCAGAGAGGATACATGGACGTTTAATGATATAACGGAATAGAAACGTTTTGTTGCTCGTATATGTCATGGATGTACATCGTATGCCGGCGGAAAGTTCATCCCTCACAAAGTTTTAGTGCAATCAAAAACTTCTTTGCTGGATGAAAATCTCAGTGGACGGATGCTTGGCGATAGAACGTATGAAACACGTATGCAGGAGTACACAACGGTATGGCATAGCGTTTTCCAACGGATGGCAAGCTTTTTTTAATGTTTACATCCTCTTTGCAATTCTGTTAAGTGCAATGAGACTGGGGCTTTAATAGTTGCCTTATTAATAGTTACTCTGTTCTTTCTTAATACTGCTCTATTCTGTGCCATGTGACCAGAGGGAGGGCAGCATAAAAATGATATAGTCATCAACATTCTGAACTATCCCCAAATTTGTGAGATTTTATTCTCCAAAATCCCCAAGGAAAATCCATCCATTTCAATCTTTTTAAAACATAATCTGCTCATACCATATTTAGTCTTGTTTCCTGTCTGATGTTGAAGAGTTACTTTGTAGTCCAGGGGTCGCCAAACTAGCAAAGTTAACCACTGTGGACATTCAATTCCCAAATTCTCACCACATGCATATCCCACCATAGTTCCAACATAGCTGGTTGAGGAATTCTTCCTCTTCTCCTACTGAGAACTACAGCTGAGCCTCTTCTCTAAGCCTGGTGCAACCAGCTGCGTTTAGTCCACTGACTAACTGCAGTGTACCTCTCCTCTGGCCTGTGCAGCCAGCTTATTCATCTGGTCACTCCTTCTCAGAATTCCCACTGATTTCCCAGCATGATTTTGCCTTTACCATCCAATTCCACACGGAAGTGTTCCATTGTCTCCCTGGAGTTCTTCTTAATTCCTCTCAGATATCCCTGGAACCATATCTTCTTCATCATCCAACCAATGCTAAGGAGAATCAACCAAAGTCAATGTTTGGGCTTGATTACAGTGAGATACTTAATTAAAAGGGCACAATATTGTAACATCAGATAATAATGAGAAAAAATGTTGAAAAAACAATAAAAATAATAAAATAATGAGAAAAAATGAATCAATATAAATCCACATCAAGACACCACCTACATTTTTAAGTACAGAATTGAGCAGTCTTCCTATATATTTGACTTTTAATTAAACCAAAAAAACATCAAATTTATAACCAGACGATATTCATGGATATGTGTTTTCTTTCTATCGTTATATTAACAGTACATTAAATTAAACAAGCAGTTTGCAAACAAGAGCCTTTGTAAGCATGATGAGATTCAAATTTTCTCTCTTAGGCATGCTAAAGCCCATGTCACACCGAACCAACAGATGCAAAGAGGATGTAAAATGGACAGAAAGAAAACCTTGCCATCTGTTCAAAAACGCGAATGCTACTCACTGCCTGCCGTTTGGCTTTCCTCTCGTTATCCATCCAGCATCGTCTATTGACGTTCATCCCCCCCCCCCCCTTCCCCCCCAATCCTCCCCCTCCTCCCCCCACCAACCTCCAAATCCAAAAAAATCCCCCCCCATCCCACCCCAGCTCCGAAAGTTTGGGCTGCCCTAAAACTTTTGCTGGAAAATGGTATCCAGTTCGTCCGTTCTGCATCCTACGCATCCATTACACATCCGTTACGCGACCGTTACGCATCCGCTATTCCGCTTGTGCGTCCGCTGCGCAATCCGCGCCAACTCGCATCCACCAGACGCAGGGGAGGAAGCGGGAACGGATGCGGAACAGATGCAGAATGGATGCAGAACGGAGTGCAGGAACGGATGCAAAGCGGAAACACAAAGCGTTTAAAATGGAAAACTAACGTTCGCAGAGGGGACCTATCTCGGATATTAAGGATCCCTAGATCGTGACTGCCTAGAGTATGCCTACGGTATCGCAAAGGGACACTCTATACTGCCTATAAAAAGAGCGGAGCAACCTCACCTGCACTCACTTTCAGACAAGCAGCCCATCCTGTGCAGGACCCTCTGGCAGCGCTTCATCTGACTTCTTCCTCTCCCACAGCATCCAGTCTTGCCCGAGCGGGATCGTAGCCACAGTCACTTTTGGCAGGCCCCATCACTATTCTGACAACAGATCGAAGCGCATCGCCAGCTCTTGTAACTCTACGTGTAAGCGGAAGAAAAAGAAGGGCGGCAGAAGCGTCTGAGTTCCGAAAAATGATTCGGGAGAGAAGCAGAGGATGACTGTACATATACAAGCTGGAGTGGTGGTAGCTCAGGACACGAAGACACTCGCGTGGACGTTCCACGAACTTCTCGATGAGGATGCCTCGCAGCCATGTTTGACTGAAGTGTGTGCAGCGTGCCTGACACCCAGGTTGAGCCAAGACAAAACACCAACTTCCGGCCCAGCCGGTGAACTGGCTCAAGGTGGCACTCACTCTGTCACCACCTGGCCTCTACGGGACCCCATCAAAGCGATATGCACTATGGCTGGAAGGTGCCATCACAAACCTATCAGCAATGTGGTCAGAGAAGTAGGTGAGCAGCCATCATCGAAGAAATACAAGGAGTGAGCTCCTCCACGTGCCCTCCACTGAAGAAAGGCATGGCAAGAGTAGAGTTTATGCAGCAACAAGTGAATCAGAATGTCCACACACCGTATGGACGCCATAAGATGGGAAGCACGATAGGCCTGCAAAGCTTCCTCAGCCAACTCCAGGGGTCACTTATTTCACACTCACAGGGCTTCTTCAGGCACTCAGTCTCCTCTTCGACCATACGTCGATGCTGACTACAAGTCTAACTGTTAGACATGATGCATCAGGCTAGCGGCCATCTTCACGAAGCCCAGGTATACAACGCCATCTCACTTAACAAGGAGGGCTGGCAGAACAACTCGATCATGGGGCTGTCCCAGATCCAAGAACCACATGCACACAGACTCAACCATATCCCTGAAACACGCCAATGATGTGCTCTACTTGAGTCAGATCGTTGCGGGTGGCATGACCGCCTTCTCCCTTACAGAAGCCTTACCCTCACGTGCAAGACCTATACACTTAACCAGACTCCTGACCCGATGAAAGAGAGGCATTTCTCAACTACAGGCGTGTCGCAGAGCAAGACGGGTGGGTGAGAACGCCTTTCTGGCATCCCTGGCCAAAAGGTTTCCAGGTTAACTTCTCAGAACCACGCAGCATCGGCCCAGAGACCGGTGAGGAGAATCGTTGCGAAGCTTGCCTGCATCCTGCAAATCTCATTGCACGTCCGCTACGCCAGATGTCAGATCTTGCAGAACAGGCTCGTGGAACTGTTCAACAAGCGAATGGGGACAGAATGCCTGGGAATGGAGGCAAGGGCCGAACCTGATTGACACTATAGGCATGTGGACAAGGCCACAACAGAAGCCTCACGGGAAGGGAAAGAAGACGCAACCTCCTGAAACACTGGTGCAACTCCCTCAGCTGGCAGCGGTGGACGTGCAAGAACAGATGGTAACTGCTTAATGGATGCTCCTTCATGCGCTGCTCTCTCAACCACGATAGTGACGATAGATGGGCCATGTATATTTGGGTGGGCCTACAATGACAGGGGCATATTAATAAAAGAGTTTGTTTGGTGTTCATCATGTGTGATCAATGCTTACATTGGTTAGTGATAAAAAACGCGGCCATAGGTGTGGCACTGGGAGGAATAGACCATACAGTCCACTTTGCTTTCACTGGAGGTTTATCTATCCCACACTATTAAGTCTCATCCCAGAAGGTATTCGCTGTCATTCACAGGTATCCTGCCCACCCACTGCCATCTTAACCATCCCACAAAGCCATGCAAAAGCTTTAAGCCAATCTAAAAGTTCCACCTAAGACTTTGTATTAAAAATAAGAATTGAAGGCAAGGTGTGTTGTGAATCAAAGATACAAAATTTATTGACAACAAGCTGTAAAAAAATATGACCCAGTCAAGTGTCCAAATAAAGTCCAACAGGTAGCCAGCTGGACGCCAGCTCCTGGCACTCTCTTGGTCACTTGGAGGTGTTGCCCAAGTCTCAGGGGTGAAGGTTCAGGTGCTGTGGTGGTGGGTGGTGCTGGAGTGCCTGGCCCGGCGAGAGGAACAGGGACAGTGGTTGGAGAAGGCAGTGGGTCAGACATGGCTCAGCCCCGTGTAGCTGAAGAGGTCCTTCCTCCATGCCATGGGGGTGTCAGGCCCAGTATTGAATTGACAGATGTACTGAGGCCGGGCTTGGCTGTGGGGTGGAGGAAGGAGTAGTGTAGTGGGGCTGTCTGCTCTGCAGCTGCAGTGAGGACTGGCGTGGGTGCATCAGTTTGCAGGGTGAGCCATCGCTGGTCGTCGGTGGCATTATTTTGTGGGGTGGCAATCGGTGACATCAGTGGAATCAGGGTAGGCAAACGTGTGTCGCCCGATGGACTCTGTGCCTGGACGTGGAAGGGGCTTGCTGCTGTGCGCTGAACCTCCTGCGTAGCCGTACCCTTGGTGGTGAGGGCTCGGTTGGACAGCCTTGGAATGGGAGGCGATCACACCTGGGTATGGAGGTGGAGGAGCCAGACCTGGACTGGTGGGAGCAGTTCCTCTGGTCTGGAGGTTTGTGAAGCAGTTCCGTGATCTGGTCCTTCACCAGCTGGTACTGTGGAATCCGCCATGCCTGAGGTCTGGTTGACATAAGGTGAGAAGGGCTGCGGTTGGAGATGAGAGTCGGGTGTGGACCAGCGAGAGAGAATCTATGCTGGTGCGGATGGTATCCTTTGATCTCCAGGCAGTACAGTGGCTCGCAGCCCCTCCTGCTGTCCGCTTCTGCCTTTCTGCGTAGCAGACTGGGGGCGGGGGTGGATGCGGCTAAGTACTTGTGACTGGACTCGAGTATCCTCTCTCCCACCGCACCAGGAGTCCTCCACGCACCCACCACGGCTTACACACCTGTCCAGCGGGGTTCTCCCGTCGTGCACGCTACCACAGAAACCTGCCTGGAGAACAGGGATGACTCTTTGGCCGGAAGAGGATATGGAGCTCAAGCAGGCTGCCTGGAGTTAGAGGGAGAGAGGCTGCTGGTGCTCCTCAGGTGCGGACCTCACCCCTCAGGAAAACTGCACCTGGCCATTACGTAGGTCTCTCTGTCTGTCAGCTTCAACAGTGGCCTCGGCCCAGATTCTTGAGGTGCAGCTTCCCATACCAGGTTGCATATGTTATCCACCAGCCCGAGGAAGCACCTCTAAAGTGTAACCATACTCTCTGCCCCATCTCTCTCCAAGCAGCCTGCTCCGCTTGGTGTCCCTGTACACGGTATCCCTTCCGCCACAGATAGTCGTTCTCTCTCAGCCACCTCCAGCACCTCATCCTCATGCGCCTTCCTCAACTTAGTATTGCGCCTCTCCCATTGTCGCATTACGCCTTCTTCCTCCCTTTGGCTGGACAGATGGGCCCTCATCAGAGGGGCCTCCAGGTAGTAGGCTGCTCCTCCACACCACACCAGCAGCAGCACCAGTAGATCATCATCAATTCATCAGCATCCTCTACCAGGCAGGATCATCATCACATTCATCATCATCGATCAGCAAGCAAGCAGCAGCAGGATAATCAACATTATCATCAGCCAGCAGCGGGCAGCAGATCAGCAGCAGCAGGACCAGCAGGACCGAGATCAGCAGCAGAGAGTAAGCAGCCAGCAGCGGCCAGCAAGTCCAGGAGCAGAGCAGGACCAGGATCACGAGCAGGTACGAGCAGGACGAGCAGACCAGAGGACGAGTAGGGATGAGCAAGTCGCAGGAGCATGAGCAGGACGAGCAGGGACCAGCAGGACCAAGAGCAGCTTCAACAGAGTAAGTCCCAGCAGAAGCCCCAGCACCAGCAGAAGCACCATCGCCGGGAGCAACTCAGCAGAAGCCCCAGCAGAAGCAGAGCAGGGGCACGGTGCGGAGGTGGCCCGTCCCTCTTGCAGGGATGGCGCAGGCTGCTGACGCTTTCGTCCTCCCCATGGTTGGTGGGGTTGCTGGCTTGCAGTGAGGCTTGCAAAGGCACCAAGGCTGCCAGGAGGCTGCAGGAAGCCAGCCACGAAAGCTGGGCAGGCAGGAGGCACCAAGGCGACTGGAAGGCAGGCCTGGCAGCAAGGCTGGCAGGCAGGAGCAGGCCAGGGCAGCAAGGAACCCGAAAGTTCCAGCAGCAGGTCTTTGCCTCGGGAATGCTGGCCATGTGTGAGCTGCTTCCCTTTATATCCGGAGGGCTAATGCAATGCTTCCCCCCGCATGCGCAATTAACGCTCGGCAATCCATTTCCGCGTCGCTGTGCATCCGCTATTATCTGCTGCTGCATCGCTGCATCCGCTCAGGCTCCATTCTGCATCGGCTGTATCCATTCCGGTCCGCTTCGCTGAGGCCCCCGGAAGCCCTGCGTTGCGCCATCCGCCCCCATCCGCTTTCTAGCCGGCTGGCTTCCGTTTTCCGCATCCGCTTTTTGGCCCCCAACCTTTTTTTTTTGGGGGGGCCCCCCTGGGGGCGGGTTCCCTTCCCCGCTGTCCATGTTATCGCTCCGGTTATGCAAATTTTGCCCCTTTTGAGAGCGGATAACAACGGATGGAACATTTTGCTCGTCCGCTGTGTCCTTTTTGCATCCATTGGCCAGTGTGACATGGGCTTTAGTTTATATTGCACAATTGTACATGCACTGCGGAAGCTTGACATCATAACTGCAATGTAGGAAAATGTAATATTATTGTCATATTTATATAGTATGGCAAAATTTAAATTCAATTTCTTCTTCCATATTAATTCCAAAGTGGAAGATTGAAAAGAGGGGTTTTTTTTTGTTATTCAGTATATAAATACTATAGGAAAAGGACTAGCAGAACCTGAGGGCAGAGTCAAAAGAGGAATCAGCCTAGAATATCTACATAGTCAGAAACAGATGAAATCCAATTCCTCTTGAATTCTATTCCATCTAGCACCAAAATAGTGCTTTCCATTAGTTGAGTAGATTCCTGTGCATAGGGACAGAACAGAACAGAACAACAAAGTGGGAAGGCCCCTTGGAGGTCTTCCAGTCCAACTCCCTGCTTAGACAGGAGACCCTATACCGTTTCAGACAAATAGTTGTCCAATCTTCTTCAAAACTTCTTGTTTTTAAGACACAACTTCTGGAGGCAAGTTGTTCCACTGATTACTTGTTCTGTTAGGAATTTTCTCCTTAGTTCTAGATTGTTTCTCTGCTTGATTAATTTTCATCCATTGCTTTTGGTTCTGCCCTTGGGTGTTTGGAGAATAGCTTGACTCCCTCTTCCTTGTGGCAACCCCTGAGAAATCAGAACACTGCTATTATGTCACTCTGAGTCCTTCTCTTTATTAAACTAGACATACCCAATTCTAGCAACCATTCTTATATATTTTAGGTCTCCAGTCCCCCAATCATCTTTGTTGTTCTTTCCTGTGCTCTTTCTAGTATCTCAACATCTTTTTTATATCGTGGTGACCAAAACTGGATGCAGTATTCTAAGTGTCGCCTTACCAAGGCATTATAAAGTGGTATGAACACTTCATGCAATCTTGATTCTGTTGCTCTGTTAATGCAGCCTAGAGCTGTGTTGGCTTTTTTGGCAGCTGCAGCACATTGCTGACTCATATTTAAATGATTGCCTACTAGGACTCCAAGACCCCTCTCATAGTTACTACTACATAGCGAGGCACCATATATACTGTACCTGTGTTGAGTAGTAATATATCAGTTTAATTGGAACTTCAAATGTTGTCCTCGTCTTTCACCTCTGTTAGTACTGAAATAATTCAAGATGTTTCCTTTTGTTTTCACCTCAAATCTCTCTTTTTATACTTCTATATTCTTCCTCTCACCTTGTTTCATTATGAGAACTGGAGAAACTTAATACTTTTTTTCTACACTGCAAACATTTCCATTTTGTTTTATGTTTAATAAAACCAATAGTTTATGCTCATTTTAGTTGCCTCTTCCTTCCTTTTACCATAATGTTCAGAAAACAGTGAAAACTTCCAAGTGTTCAAAAATATTACCTTCACCTTTATATTTATAGTTGAAGTTGGGGCTTTAGAAAAACAACATTTGAAATGAGTTGTTTTATTACAGTATTTACTTCTTTACCCTTTATGCTATTTTCTACAGATTTCAGCCAACAATAAACAAACGTCATAAAGCACCATGAAATAACTTTGACTCTTAAACCAAGTTCTGGCAACAATTTCCTCTTCTTTAACTGACAATGTCCACAATTATATTTGCTTCAATTTGGGGTGGGGTGGAAGTGGCAGACTGCCAAGCCTGGGCTGTACATCAGATTGGGGTAAGGTGGTGAGATCCACCTTTGCAATTACTTTCTGCCTGGGTCATGAATTGTGAAACCTAACTTTGTCATATCGTAGCAAAAAGTCCTTCTGGTGCTTCTGAATCTGCATAATCATTGTTTCAAAGGTTTGACATCTAAATTGATCTTTTATGGAGAAGATATCTTAAAGTCAATGTTGATTCCTGGTGAATGCCTGGATTCTCCTAGTTGCTAGTCTGATGCTTAAACCACTACACCAAGCTGACTGACTGAACAGATAGTGTTGCCTAATTAAAGAAAAGCAATTTGAATAATGATATTTGCTACCTAAAAACCTGCAACCCTAAGTTTTCCTGACAAAGCCTGGATTTTGATTCCTTACCTCCCACCTCCATCCCCACACAACAAATGTGAAGTTTTATAAAATATTCCATACACTGATGCCCCATTTCTGGGTGATAATGATGAGCCAAATTTTGTTGGTGGATGAAATGTTGTGAAGAAATTTCTTTTTTTAAATTTTTTATTTTTTATTAAACAAACACAAAAACAACATTAAAAACAATGAACATGATGCAATCATCCTAACCTCCATAGTTGTCTTACGTTGCTAAGTCATACAAAAAGCAGTACGTTTTTACATTCTATATACATCGTATATAATATATACATATAATCATTTCTTATTGTCTTGATCTTTCCTCTTTTCTAACCAACAATAAAATGTATCCCATACTTTGTAATAATCTGATTCATCCTTATTTTTTAATTCTTTTGTCAATTTGTTCATTTCTATGCACATCCAAATTTTTTGAAGAAATTTCTCATTATAACCCTTTAAGCTTTTATCTTTATTGTCAGCATGTAAGGAACCTATCTTGAACAAACCTTCCATTAATGAAGAACAACAAAAATACAAACTATACATTCCTGCGAAATGCCAAGCTTGATTTCCTCAGAGTAATCTGCTGATTGTTCTTAATCAGTTGATCAAGGTTTTTTCTGTGAAGTTCATTGGTTGCTGTCACAAGTCGCCAATTTGTTCTTGATCACATAAATCAGCTTTATCTTCTTAACCCCTCACACTTTTATATTCTTTAAGTCATTATCCCTTTTTTTGCCCAGTGATGCAAAGTACTCACCTCAACACAGTAATCACCATAAACAACCTACATTCAGCAATGAATTTCAACTGGAGGGACTTCTTTGACAATCAGAAAGTCAATCACAGCAGATTGCTTAAAGCTTGTAGGTGAGCATTTGCCACAGGATTCTTTTTCATGAACAATAGAGACATAATATTTTCTCAATTATTTCCTGTCAAAGGTGCTAAAGAGCACATCATAGATTTCTATTCTATTCTATTCTATTCTATTCTTTTTTTTTTAAAGAATTTTATTAATTTTTAACAAACAAACATATACAAACAAAACACAAAACATAAGAAACAT
>BHFT01004113.1:0-15023 GCA_004320025.1 Laticauda laticaudata
TGGTGTTCTTTGAAGATGTATGTGGCAGCACGTCTTTCCTCTGAATGCTAACTGCATGTGAGCTGCATCCTTTTATAGCCCTTCTGATGTGTCATCCGCTTCCATCTGCTGTCATCCACTAGGCTTCCTATGCACTTCCGTTTAACATCCCCACTACGTACTACCCCCGTCCGTTCTTTTCCGTTCTTTTCCATTCTGTTTATGCAATTTTTCACCACTTTTGGGAGCGGATGACAATGGATGGAGCCACCCCCCAAATTTTTCTCGTCCGCTGTGTCCTTTTTGCATGCGTTTTGCATCCATCGGCCAGTGGGACTTAGCCTTAAAAACAAAAGCAAAGAGGATAAGAATGGCCATCTTGGAAATGGAGCCATCTAAGTATGTTTCACATTTCTGGAAGCCCTAGGCCTGGCAATGTAACCAGGTCTGGCAGGAAGATATTACACAAGGTGGATGCTGTGGCAGAGAAGATATGTAGCTAACTGATTCCTTCTCAATCAAATCTATTGGAGCAGGCTGATGTAACTGGGGAAATTGAGTTCCTCAGGGAGCTTGGCCATGAATGTCTTAAAGTTGGAAACCAGCACCTTGAATTAGGCTTGGAAGCAAACTGGAACCAATGCACTTGTGAAGCAGGGGTGTATTTATTTCTTGTATTAATGTTCAATGAATGTAAAACACTACTTCAAAAGCAGCATATATTTGCCATGCAAGACCTGGTCAAGAACTCTTCGGTATTGAGAGGTGTGGCTAGGTTCTTTTATTGAGAAGCAGGTTCCTAATGATTCTGGAATGAGCTAAAGGTGAAATCTACTTCAAACTGAACTTGACTTTTTATGATTTTACAAATTTGGAAATTGCTTCTTGTTTTTGTGGGGATACTTTCAAACTTTCCAGCCTAGCTTTTGGAGATTTATGGATGCTTTCACACTGTTGCTAAGACTAATCCTGCTTAGCTTTTCAAGATCACCCAGGGTCATTTAGGTACTGTCAATTAACAAGCTAAAGAGAAACTACAGGGGGTGAAGGTAAATAAAGATAGAGATGAGAAGAAATGGAAATAAATGAAAAAGGTATTTGACCAAAGTTCAATTTACTTAGCAGTATTTAGGAGGTTCTGAAGATAAGAGTGTTTGTGGATTCAACAGAAAGACAAGATGAATTAATAAATGATACACTGTTCTGAAAAATCACTTTTTGTGAAAGATTTATTGTGTTACATCAGACTTTTGTCAATAGCATTTCAGTTTAATAATTACACCTTGTCTCTCTTTAAATTTTAAGTGATAAATGTTTAATGCTGATTAAAATAGGTTGTCATTTTATAAATATGAGCTAATGCTTTGGGGTATTAATGAAATGCATGTTCATAAAATTTCAAAATGAAAATAGGACATATCAGCCCAGGTTAAAATTATTCCAGGAAAATATCCTGAATACTAGCGAATAGAACAAAATTTGCAAAATCTTGCAACATTTTAAACACCTCAAGCATTCTATTACAAGAAACAGGGAATTCTAAGCAAACTCTTGATCTCTCTTTTTTCCCCTCAGTTTCCTCACTTTTTATAAACTTTTCAAACTTTTAAAAAAGTCTCCAGAGTAAAGCTGATAAAACACAAAGATGATTACTGGATATCGCCAAGCATAATTTACACCAAATATACTTCTCCTATTACTTTTACTCACCCTATCAAAGTGGATCTATTCCAAAATCACTCTGTGCTAGAATATAGAATAACAGAGTTGGAAGGGACCTTGGAGGTCTTCCAGTCCAACCTCCTGCTCAGGCAAGAAACCCTATATCATTTCAGACAAATGGTTGTCTAATCTCTTCACTTCCAGTGTTGGAGTATTCACAACTTCATTGTTCCACTGGTTAATTGTTCTGTCAGGACATTTCTTCGTTTTAATCTTTCCCAATTTCTTTTCCTTATGCTTCCTGCATTTTGGTATTCGTCAGTCACTGAAAGTTCTCTATTCCATTCCTTTTTATGATATCCATGCATTAATTGTTAGATATAACTGAATAAGCCTAAAAAAAAATATCTGATCAATGAATTGACACGTCAGTGGATTATTGTAATGTTGCAGTTACATTACAGTTCATACTTTGTTTTAGATAATATTTTATAATGTAGGCTTCATGGCCAGCAGCAAATAATTTGAGTTTTGGGGTAAATCTAATCTTCTGATATTCGTCTATTTCACCAGCAGTTGTGACTGAAATCTTATTATGTACAAATGCTTAGAGAAGCCATCAGGATTTACAAACACTCTTAACAACTTCAGTAAGAAAGAAGAAATTCTAAAGGATAATAAAACCTGCATCTCAGCTTTACCCAATACCATTACATTTTATCAGCTCTTTTGTCTTACTTTCTCTTATAAATATGAAGGTATCAGCAGGATTTCTTTTTATACAGTACTATATCTGCATATATTTGTCTTTGAATTTTGTTATTTAAATACATCATTTTCTTAGGTAAGATATACTTCAAGTGAATGTCAAGTTAAAACAGTTCCAGAAACATGTCTGTTCTTATGAAAACATGTCTTCTCAGTTTATGGAATTTTGTTCATGTCTCTGTAACTAAATATAGAAGTACTTACTGAGCAGATATATCATTTTTTTTCCTATAGAATAAATCTTCCAAGGATTTTGGAAGCCCATTCAAAGGATTTGATCTATATCTTTAACTTCAAAGGAAATATTTGATACTTTTTAAACAGTCATATTTGATAGGGACACAAGACCAACTGAGATCCTATTGAGTGGTTAAAAAAACATAAGGAATATCTGGTTTCTGTTATCGAAACAAATCTATAGAAATCTTAAATAAATAAATAAATTAAATAGAATAGAATAGAATAGAATAACAGAGTGGTAAGGAACTTTGGAGGTCTTCTAGTCCAACCCTCAGGCAGGAAACCCTCTACCATTTCAGACAAATGGTTATCCAATCTCTTCTTAAAAACTTCCAGTGTTGGAACATTCACAACCTCTGGAGGCAAGTTGTTCCCCTGATTAGTTGTTCTAACTGTCAGGAAATTTCTCCTTGGTTCTAGGTTGCTTCTGTCCTCGAATAGTTTCCACCCATTGGTTCTTGTTTTGTTTTCAGGTGTTTTGGAGAATAGCTTGACTCCCTCTTCTTTGTGGCAACCCCTGAGATATTGAAACACTGCTATCATGTCACCCCTAGTCCTTTTCATCAACCTAGACATAGCTCATTCCAGCAACCATTCTTTTATGTTTTAGCCTCCATATTCTAATAAAGGAGTTCCATTTTTATCATTTTCTGAGGCTATATAAAGCTTACTTTTGAAACAGGGAAGAATACTGCAAATTGTGCAAGCCACAGGTAGTCATCGATTACGACTGCCTAAAATTTCCATTGCTACGGAAAGCAATTGTTAACTGAATTTTGGCCCATTTTTTTGTCACAGTTAAGTGAAACACTTCAGTTTTTAAGAGAACCACATAGTCATAAGGCTTCCCCAATAGACTTTGCTTGTTGGAAGACAGCTGGGATGGTTACAAATAGTGATCACATGACACTGAGACAGTGCAACTCATAAATACATGTCATTTGCTAAGTGCCTGAATTTTGATCATGTGACTATGGGGTTGCTGCAATTGTCATTTGAAAATGGTCATAGGTCACTTTTTAAAAGTGCCATAGTAACTTTGAATGGTCACAAAACGAATGGCTTTAAATCGAGGACTGTCTGTATTATACAACATTCCTATCAAATGGAGATTCTAAATTTTTGACAAAGGCAATAGTATTCAATAATTCATCCAAATTAATTTGGGTTTTTGAAAAGCCATCCAGCTTTTAACAATACTAGACTATGGGTAGTCATGTTAGCATTTTATTCTGATAACAATGGATCAGTTCTACTGCTTTTGTTAGATGTGAAAAAAAATTGATGTGAAATTTAGTTTAACAGAACAAAAATAATTTTTGATCTCCATCAATATTTAAAACAGACTCCAATTCATCTATTAATTTATTGCATACTCTACAGATCCATGAAACCAGATTCTTGGAAGGGAAGTTATGGATTAAAGACAGCAATTTTTTACCAGACATGGACTGTATTAAATTTGGGTTGCAGCCAAAAATGGAAAAAGTACTCTGAGAAAGCTGTGGGTGTACTGACTAATTTAAGAAATTTTGTCAATTTTCAATCTTTGAATTTGTTTTAGAGGAAAGGAAAAAGGCAATAAAATTTCATATGGTCTACATTTAACTAATGTAAGAGATGAATTGTATTAGCTGAGTTACTAGGAATTTTTTCATATTTTATTTTGTATTTTTTCATTTTTTTTAACTTTTAACTTTTTAAGATTCTTTTATTCACTTTTTTTCTGATGATTAAGTTTTCAGTTTCTAAAGAACTTGATTTATTAGTCTACACCAGAATTTTCCAACGTTTCTGGCTTTTTGGACTGGTGGGGGAGAAGGGATAGTTCTGTGCAAGCAGCTGATAAGCGTGCACAGCTCCATTGAACAGATAACAGATAATCAGAGTTGGAAGGAATCTTGTAGGTCATCTAGTCCAACCTCCCACCCAAGCGGGAGACCCTAAACCATTTCTGACAAATGGCAGTCCAATCTCTTCTTGAAAGTCTCAAGTGATGGCGCTCCCACAACTTCCGAGGGCAACTTCTGTTCCATGGGTTGATTGTTCTCACTGTCAGAAAGTTTCTTCTTATTCAATGTTAAATCTCTCCTTGTTAAGTTTCCATCCGTAATTCCTTGTCTGGCCTACAGGCGCTTTAGAAAATAGTTGGACCCCTTCCTCTCTGTGGCAGCCCCTCAAATATTTGAAGACTACTATGATGTCTCTGCTGGTCCTTCTCTTTACTAGAGCCCAGTTCCTGTAACTGTTCTTTATATGCCTTAGTCTCCAGTCCCTAATCATCCTGGTTGTTCTTCTCTATACTTTTTCTAGAGTCTCAACATCTTTTTTATAATGTGGTGAACAAAACTGGATACAGTACTGTAGGTATGGTCTTACTAAGGCTTTATAGAGTGGTATTACTTGATCTTGAATGTATCCCTCTGTTAATACATCTTAGGATTACATTAACTTTTTTGGCTGCTCCTGCACACTGCTGGCTCATATTTAGCTGGTTGTCCACTAAGACTCCAAAATCCCTCTCACATTTGCATGAGTGATGTGCATGCACAATTGCTGCTCACACAAATGGAGTGCGCATACGCACGTGTGCGCACACCCACACCCACCCACACATGTTTTCCCACTGTTCATTCAAGTGAGGATGCACGTGCACATGCTCACGCTTAGTTGCACACCCCTCAAGGCCCACTAGTGGGCTGTGGCCCACAGGTTGGGGACCGCCAGTGTACATTATTTAGCAATTGATTTTTCTTTCTATTTAATTTGGGTTGCATTGTTTGAATGGTATATATACATTTGTTTTCCTGATTTTGTTCTGCTTTATCCATACCTTTATCCATACCTTTAAGAAAAGAGGACTTGCCATCAGAGAAAGAAGCACGACTTTTTATTTGTATCGGAGACTCCTACAGGAGAATTTAGGTAGTCCTCATGTTATGACGATTTGAAGTTACGATGGCACTAAACAAATTGTATTTATGTCCAGTCCCCTAAGTTACAGCCATTGTAGCACACCTTCAGTCACGTGATTACTATTTGGGTGCTTGGTAACCTGCATGCATTTATGACTGCAGGGGCACTTCAACTTCTTCCCAATACTTGTCTCCTTCAAATCTCTTGGCCTCCTGCACTCCAAGCAGTGGTGTATTAACCTTTAAGCAGACTAAGCATGTGCTTACGGCACCAGGTCCAAAGGGGGCACCATAAGAACTTTTATGCAGCCTAAGCTTGGCTTCATTTGTACAGCATGTACAAAGGAGGCAGGGCACCAAGATTTGTCAGTGCTTCGGGCACCAGTGAGCCTTAATCTGCCACTGACTCCAAGGCTCCTGCTACCTTGCTCTCTGTCACTCTCAGATTTATATTCACTACCTTCTTCCTTCTGTTGACCAATAATCACCAGCCTGGCTCTTCACAAGATAGCCTCATGAGGTCTCCTTCCCACATCTAAGTATTGTAATTTTCTCATAAGCGTTCAGGAAGAAGACTTGTGTGGACAGCAGCAAGGGGGCAGGTCATGTCAACAGTGTGAGCAAGAAGATGGCAAAGTTCAACTGGGACAGCGGAACACAGGGTCTCAAGTTGCAGGGTGGTTGTGACTTTGTGTCATGCTGCTGGGTTTTGCTGGGATTGCTGTAGTTTCCTGGGGTGTTTGTGGCTTTCTGAAGTAGCTGCCATTTTATTGCTCTGGGGCTGATCTGGATGCTGGGATGAAATGGCTCAGCTGTGTACTGCAGCCTAGCTTTGCATCAGCTCAGATGTTTCTTGTAGCCTCAAAGCTGTGATGTTCCAAGAAGCCCTGACTTGGACTGAAACCAGGGCTTCTTGGCACACCACAAGTTACCAAATGCACTTACTAATTTAAGGGACAGTTGCTTTTTCACAATGATATACTGCATATTGAATGACTTGCTTTTAAAATAAATGAAACATCCACCAAACCTTGGCATTATATGTTCACTCACATTCTCTATGGCTTTCACTTTCATCTTCTTGAAATTCTGATAATATTTAGTCAAAAAGATAAGCAATTTCAGATTTTGAACATCTAGAAGGGAAATAATAGTTTTTCACAGAAATGTAGACAAGCAGAATAATACACATCAAAATCCAGTAATGTTTATAGATAACTGAATAGTTAAAAGAGTAAGTGAGACAAGATCATTTCTAAAATGGAAATTATCAAATTTTTTTTTTGTATGGAAATTTCTGTTCCAAACTGAAAATGTAGTGTAGTTTCTAAACTAATACTGTTAATGCTCCAGAGCTGCTTAGTCTTTTTAAATTTACTGGATTATCACATGATATAATCCAGGGGATTAAAAAAGATCATTATCACCACCATCACAATCCATCACCATCATCAAACAGGCACAAAAGAAATAGTAACATTAATAAACACCTGCAGTAAATTTATTTATTTATCTATTAAATTTATAGATTTGCCCAGTCTTTATGACTTTGGGCGAAGTGGATTATCCATGCCTGCATATTAATTTCAAATCATCATTCTGGGTGGTAAACTTCACAGGTTATGTTTAAGCAAAGATTGGTTAAATATGTTTTCATTTAGATCCTTACAGTGAACAGAGAGTTATATTTAATGACTAAAATGGTCCCTTCAGACTGTTAGTTCTAATATTGGGTGATCGTATTTTCAGTTAAAAATATAGCATTCAGATAATTTTCTTTTTCTCATAATTTTTATTTATAAAAATCAAATTTTGCAGTAAGGCTTTTGGACAGCAAAATTAAGAATTGAAAACTGAAAAAATGTTTATTAACTTTTGTGGATTGATAACATATCCTATGATTTGCTTTTTAGATTTGGATTTTATTTTCATGTTTTTTTGCCGATTTGTGGAAAAAATGTTGTCACATGTCATTATTATTAAGCGTTGTTGCCAAATATGATTTTTCTAATTCTGTGGCAAACATACATTTGTGTGAATCATCAGGTGACCAATCCTATGTTTAAAATCAATGTTTACAGAAATTAAAGCTATATTAATATGTAAAATATATATGATGAAGGAGTTGTTGTGGTTCAATGGCTTAATAGATACTGGAGAAGGTCTATGGTCTAGTTGTTTCAGTCCTACCACTGCATGATGGAATAAGTTCCTGTTACTTGCCTTAGCCCATGCCAATCCAGCAATTCAAAGCATGTAAATGCAAGCAGATAAATAGGTACCACTTTGATTGGATGGTAACAGCATTCTTTGTTTTCCCATATGCTTTGCACTGTGATATAACGTCATGCTGGCCACAGGATTGTGGAATTGTTAGGCAGCACTAACTCAGTAGTTTATAGAAACAGAGATGAGCACCTTCCCCTAAATTTGGTGCCAATTAACAGAGTTAAATCCGAGGGGCACTTTTATCTTTTTATCTACATGACTCATTAGAAGTTAGAAAACATGCAGAAAGTTGTACTGTGGAAGTTTTTCATCATCTATCTATTGATTCCTAGAATTTGAAATGAATGCTGTACTTTATACACTGAAATATTAGATATAACCTGTTTTATAATTTTTCAGGTAGCAATCATTGCTGGAAATTTTGAACTTGCTGAATATATCAAGAATCATAAGGAAACTGATATTGGTATGTACATTGGGATTTCTATTCAATATTGAATGGAAGTTATTGCATTAGTCAATTATATAGAATGAGAATAAAATGAAATAATTATTATATTACATGTTAAATAATCATTTATATATAAAAACTAATTAAAAGTACACTTTGAAAAACTTCCCAAACTCCAAAAAAATATCTGCAAGCAAGCAACCAAGCTCAGAGACTATTCAAGATTTCAGAGTTCAACCCTGAGCTACATATATTCTCTTCTATTGATATCTGTCAAAATGTTTCTTGTCTCAGAAGAGTATCAGAAATTTTTTTTGAAAATGTTTCTAATACTCTTATATAAGCCTGGGGAATGTAGTACAATACATTATATTTTAAGAGTTTTTAGATCTACAAGATATGTCAAATATGTGGAGAAAGAGGGAATATCTTTCCTGTAGTGGGAGTATTTTTGGTTTTTGGATCTTTTTACTGAGAGAATATTGAGTAAAAGTAAAAATTGCACAGATTGAGAACACTATTCATACTAGGAAGAAAATTGATTGAGAGGGCTTGAAATATGATGCAGCTCCGACTCAGATGTGGTCAGAGGGTTCTTCATTCTGTCACAGGAGCTTTCTCCTTTGCTTTTTAAAAATAATCTGAAACGAGATAATTTTTGGACATTTAAATATAGATATGAGATGAACGTCATTTTTTTCTGAGCAAAGAATTAGAGGAAATGAAGGAAAGCAAACTGAAGCTAAATCCTGAAAAGTTGGACCTCTTATATATTAGGAAATGTATTGGATCAAATAGAGCATCCCTAGGAAAGTGCAAGCAAGGGGGCAAATAATAAAATGTGCATTGTGGCATAAGTCATGTGATCTATATATTTATGTTAAATAGTGGGATGCAGACAGTGGTGGGATTCAAATTTTTTTACTACTGGTTCTGTGGGCATGGCTTGGTGGACGTGGCAGGGAAAGGGTACTGCAAAATCCCATTCCCTCCCCATCCCAGTAACCTACTTCCCAGTTCTGTTCTCCTGTGCAGAACAACAAAAGAGGTCCCAACTGATCAGGGAGGTAGAGAATAGATGGGGGCTGGACCAGTCAGAAGTGGTATTTGCTGGTTCTCCGGATTACTCAAAATTTCCGCAACCGGGTCTCCAGAACTGGTCAGAACCTGCTGAATACCACCTCTGGATGCAGGTACAAAGACTAGGTTTGCACTGTAATGTCATTCCTTCATTCTTGAATCATGATTTCTACCAGATACTTAAAGCCATAGCAAAATGTGCTTTTTCTGGTTAAATCTACTGTGTGAATAAATTTGCGAATTGGTAAAAACCAACACATTATTATAGGCCACACTCCTTGAGTTCAGGGCTATCTATGCTTGTGCTAACCATGCCAAAATCTAGGAAACCTGTAGACCACAAGCCTCAGTCTTTTACAGAATGGAAATTCAAGCAGCAACCTATGTTTTCAGCCTCAAACTTTCAGGTTTAAGCTAAAGGCCCTGTCACACTGGCCGACGGATGCAAAAAACGTTGCGTAAAAAGAACACATGCGGACGAGAAAAATTTCCATCTTTGTTATCCACTCTCATAAGGCCCCGAATTTGGGCATTAACCAGAGCGGACAACACAGAAAAGGAACGGACGGGGGAGGCGTAGGGGTGGGACGGATGGAAGCGGATGCTCCATGGAAGCACCCTAGCGGATGAAGCGGATGAGAGCGGATGGCACATCCGCAAGGCTTCTGGGGGACCGCCAGCAAAGCAGACGCAGAAACGGAAAGAGGCAGATTGCCGAGTGGATGCCGAACGGATGAAGCAGATACACAGCAGATGCCGCAGGCTGGATTGAAGCGGGAATGCAGAGCGGAAGCCTAGAAATGGAAGCTAGCGGCATGCTAGCGTTTCAATGCGCATGCAGGGGAGCGATCATTGCGTCAGTCCCCGCCGGAATAAGGAAGCAGCTCCCAACCAGGTTCAACATTCAGAGGAAAAGACCTGCTTTCCAGACACAACTCTTCCAAGCCTGCCCTGCCTGCCAGCCTTTGCTGCCAGCCTTCTGCAGCCTGCCTGCTGCCTGCCAGCCAGCAACCCCAACACCATGGGGAAGAAGAGAAAGCCTCAGCCATCTGCTGCCAGCCCTGGTCAAGAGGGACAGGGCCACCCTCCCCCCAGGCCCTCACTCTACTTCTGGCTGGAGCTTCTGCCAGCCACGGGCCCCCTCTTCTGGGGGCTTCTGCCTGCTTCTGCTTTGGAGGAGCTGATGATGATGCCTTCTGGCGGTGGTGCTTCTGCTGGTGCCTTACTCTGCTGATGCTGCTTTCTGGTGGTAGTGCTTCTGCTGGTGCTTACTCTGCTGAAGCTGCTTCTGCGGTGCCCTTTCTTACTGGTTGGCCTTATTTCTGATGGCACTGCTCCTGGTGCTGGTGCTTCTGCTGTTGCTTACCTGCTGGTTGCTGCTCCTGTCCTGCTGGTCCTGCTTGCTCCTGGTCCTGCTGGTGCTCCTGGTCCTGCTGCTGCTTACTCTGCTGCCTGTCTGATTCCTGGTCCTGCTTGGTGCTGCTGGTGCTGCTGTGTGCTTACTCTACTGCTGGCTGATCCTGGGTCCTGCTGGTCCTGCTCATGGCTCCTGGTGCTGCATGGGTCCTGCTTTCTGCTACTGGTGCTGCTCGTGCTTACTCTGCTGCTGCTACTGATTCCTGGTCGCTGCTGGTGCTGGTGCTGGTGCTGCCTGGTCCTGCCTTTTTGCTGCCTGCTGCTTGCTGCTGCTGTGTGTGGAGGAAGCAGCCCCTACAACCTGGAAGCCCCTCTGATGAGGCCCATGTGCGTTCCTGCCAAAGGGAGGGAGAGGCGGAAATACGCTGAGAACGTGAGAGGCAGGAATACAACATCGAAGAGGAACATGAGGATGAGGTGCCTGGAGTGGCTGAGAGGAGAATGAGAAATCCTTAGGACGGAAGGGACTACAGGCCTTAAGGGACACCAAAAGGAAAGCAGGGCTACTTGGAGAGAGAAGGCGGAGAGCCTGGGCTACCTTCGGAGGTGCTCCTCGGCTAGGTGGAAGCCACAGCCACACCTGGTACGCGAAGCTGCACCTCAAGAAAATCTGGCCAGGCCGCGGTCAAGCTGACGGACAGAGAGAACTACTCATGGCCAAGCTGCAGCTTCCTGGAGGGTGAGCATCCGCCCACCGATGGAGCAGCCCTCTCACAAATCTCCCCTCTCTTCTCAGGCCAGGCCTTTGCTGAGAGCCAGTCCTCTTCCGGCCAGAGAGTCAGCTGCTGTGTCCAGGCAGAGGATCTGTGGAGCGTGCCACCGGAGACCCCCCCGACAGCTGTACTACCCTGGCCAGAGCCCATGGAGGACCCCCTGGGCAGTGGGAGAAAGGAGAAGGCACTTCCACCACAGCCCACAACCCGCATCCACATCCCAGCTCCACCTCCACAGAAAGGCAGAGAGCCAGAACAAGGAGGGGCAGAGCCTATACTGCTCCTGCTGGAGTATAAGAGGACACCATCAGGAGCCAGGCCATAGATCTCCTTCTCTCAGCTGGTGCACACCGAATCCGAATCCTCCAACTTGCAAGCCCTTCCCTCACCTAATGTGAACCAGACCCTCATGGACATGGCGGAACCCCAGCTACCAGGGGTTGAAGGACAGGATCACCGATCTGCTTCACAACCCTCCAGACCAGATAACTCTCCCACCCAGTCCAGGTCGGCTCCTCCACCCCATGGTGATGTCACTCCCATTCCAGGCTTTCCACATGGCCCTCACCTTACTAAGCCTACGGGAAACCAGGAGCGTTCCAAGCCAGCACAGGCAGCAGCCCTTCCCAGTCCAGCACAGCGTTCATCGGGACGCCACCGTTGCCACCGGTTCCACTGATGCCACCCATGCCACCATGCCACTCATGCCACCCATGCCCACCCATAAGCACCAATGCCACTAACACCAGTCCTCACCCAGCTGAGACCAGACACCCCCACTACACTGTCCTTTCCTCCACCCAACAGCAAGCCCAGCCTCAGTCATCTGTCATTGTTGCGTACTTGGGGCTGACACCCCATGGCAGGAGGAAGGGGCTCTCAACATCACGCGGGTGCTGAGCCAGCTGGTTTGAGAGCCTTCCTCAACACATTGGTCCCCCTGTTGTCCTCTTGGAGCCAGGGCAACCCCAGTGGCACTTCAGACCAGCAACTCAGCAGCCACCCACCTCACAGCACATGGACCCTTCACCCTGAGACTGCGCACACCTCCGATGACCAAGAGGAGTGCCAGAGACTGGCGTGGCTTACCTGTTGACCTTTATTTGGACACTGACTTAGGTCATTTTTTCTATTTAACAGTTTTATTAATTAAAGATTATCTTCGCTTCACATACTTTTGCTTCATTTATTTTTTTTCAATAAGTCTTGGTGGAAACTTTAGAAATGTTTAAGCCTTTCCATGCTGTGAGATGGGTTAGATAGCAGTGGGATTGGGCATGGATACCTTTTGGGATGGGTTAAGATAGCAGTGGATGGGCAGCGCGATACCCTGGGATGGGTAATACTGTGGATGGGTTAGGATACCTGTGCGGGTGGCGTAATAGCTGTGGGATAGATAAACCTCCAGTGCAGCATAGTGGACTTATGGCCACCCTCCAGGTGCACACCTTTGTCTTCATTATCAATAACAATGTAAGCATTGATCCACACATTTGAACATAAACACAACTCTTATTAAATTCCCATGAATTGGTAAGGCCCACCCAACATACATGGCCCATCTCATCAGTGTGATGAGACAGGCTGAACGAAGCCATCCATTAATCATCTAACCATCCTGTCTGCCACTCCACTGCCTCCAGCTGGAGTTTGCACCATGTTTCAGGAGGTTGCGCTGCTTCTTCCCTTCATGTGCAGACTCTGTTTGGGGGCCTTTGCACATCCTAGTGTCTATCAGGTTTCGCCCTTGCCTCCATTCCCCAGGCCTCCATGCCCCATTGCCTTGTTGGAGGTCCACGAGCCTGTTCTGCAAGATCTGTAGCGGCACGGCGTTAGGGGTTATACAGGGGACGAGATGTCATTCGGAATGAATGGCTGGCGATGAGATTGTGCAGGATGCAGCAAGCTTCCACGATTCGCTCCTCCGGTCTCTGGGCGATGCCTGATTTGGTGAGAGAGTACCTGAACGTTGTGGCCAGGATGCCAAAGGCATTCTCCACCATCCGCCTTGCCGCTGGACAGCCTGTATTGAAGATCCTCTCTTTCACGGGGTGAGGCATCTGGGAAGTGTAGGGCTTCATGAGGTAGGGTTCTGAGGGAGAAGGCCGTCATCCGCCACGATGAAGTAGGGCACATCTTGCATGTCGTTTTTGCACCTCTGGATCTGGAAGCCCACGATGAGGTGCTTTCCAGCCCTCCTTAGGTGACTGGCGTTGTATTACCTGGGCATCTGAAGCTGACCCATTGCCTGAAGCATCGATGTACATGAAACTCCTGTAGTTAGCCATTCGACCATTGGTCTGAAAGAGGATGATGCTGGAAGAAGCCCTTGGAGTTGAAATAAGTGGAGCCTGAGTTGGTTGGAGCTTTTGCAGGCCACGTGCCTTCCCATCTTTGGCCTCCAACGGTGGTGGTAAGTTTCCACTTCTTGATACCATGCTCGCAACTTTTCTTTCCAGCCTTCTTCAGTGGAGGGGGTACTGGAGAGCTTCGTCCTTGTATTCTTCAATGATGGCCCCTGCACCACTTTCTCTGACCACAATGCTGATTGGTGTTGTGTGGCACCCTCAAGCCGTACTGCATGCTTCCTGTACGTTGGCTCCCTTATGGCCAGGTGGCACAGAGTCAGTTGCCACCTTGAAGCCAGGGTCCAGGCTGGGCCGGAAGTTGTTGCTCTGCTTGGTCAACCTAGGTGTCAGCCCGCTCCACAACTTCGTCAAACATGCTGCGGAGGCATCCTCACGAAGTTTCTGGAATGCCACTGAGGCGACTTCGTCCTCAGCTCCACCATCAGCTTGTGTACAGTCCATTACTCTGCCTCTTTTCCTGATCCATCTCGGACCCAGACGCTTTTGGCCACCTTCCTTTTCTTCCCATAGAACAGTTGAAAAAGCCTGTAGATTGCTTTGCATGCTTGCAGTACGATGGTGTGCTACCAAAAGGAGTTTTGTTACGATCCATGGTGGACATTGAGTGGGATGGCTGTGAAGAGCAAGATCCAGATGGAAGGCCTGCCAGAGGTTTCTGACAGCTGGCTGCTCGTCTGAAAGTGAATCCAGGTTGAGTTCCTCCCCCTTTTTATAGGCCCCAATATAGGTTTCCACTATGTGTCCTTTTGCATTCTTCTAGGCATCCTCTAGACATCCATTAAATATCCGAGATAGCGTCCCTCTGCCGAACGTTTTTTCATTTTAAATGCTTTCTTTGCGAGCCTGCCATCTGCTTTTTCATCCTTTCTCCGTCCGTGCTACTAACGCCTGGCACTTCCATTCCGTGTCCGTTTCGCTTCCTCCCTGTGTTATCGCTTTCTGCTTGGAGCCGGATTTGAGTTTGTGGGCGGATGCGCAGCGGATGCCCTAGCAGATGTAGTGGACGCCGTAACGATGACGACGGATGCCCAGAACGTGTTCCCCGTATGCCATAAATAGATGCAGAATGGACGCGTTGGATACATTTTCCGCTCAAAAAGTTTTGGCAGCTCAAAACTTTTTGAGCAGATGGAACCTCAGTCGACTGATGCTGGACGGATAGAGAGGAAAAAAAAACGGATGCAGTGAGTACTAGAACGGA